>JASDQU010100356.1:743866-780106 GCA_032191745.1 Picea mariana
TGAGCAAAGATGATGATTCAAAGTCTACAGATCAGAGGCAATATAGGTCAATGATTGGCAGCCTACTATATGTGACAGCATCCAGACCAAATGTTATGCAGGCAGTTGGACAGGTGGCACGATTTCAAGAAGCACCAAAGGAGTCACATGTGTTAGCAGTGAAGAGGATTTTCACATATCTTAAAGGAACATAAGAGTTTGGATTATGGTATCCAAAAGGAAAGGATCTACCACTTATTGCCTACACCAATGCAGATTGGGTAGGTTATATCAATGATCGACGAAGCACCAGTGGAGCAGCGTTCTACTTAGGTGAGTGTTTGGTATCATGGCTAAGAAAGAAACAATCATCGATATCTTTATCTATAGCCGAGGCAGAGTATATTGCAGCAGAATCATGTTGTACACAAGTTATTTGGATGAAACAAACTCTGACATATATACAGTTTGATTATGATGAGCCCATTCTAATCTATTGTGATAATACAAGTGCCATCAGTAACTCGAAGAACCCCTTGATTCACTCCAAGACGAAGCACATTCCAATCAAGTATCTATTTCTACGGGAGCAGGTTGCTGAAAAGAACATCATAGTTGAGTATGTGGGAACAAAAGAACAAGTGGCAAACATCTTCACAAAACCACTTCCACGGGAAGCCTTTGAATATCTTCGCCAAAGACTTGGAGTTATTTCTACTCCAAAATGAATGTTTTTTAAATGCTTATCTTACATGTCTTATATTTACATGAGGAAGCACCATAAGAGGACATTTCAGTTAGGGGGAGCAGCCCCGGACGGAAAGATACCTTTGTCATTGATGACAAAGGGGGAGATATTTATAAGATGCAGAGGATAGAGGCATGGTTCTAGGGGGAGCATGAGTGATATGATTTCATTGCTGCATCAGAGTGTTTCCATCAATGCCAAAGGGGGAGATTTTTTATTAAGGTTGGTTGTCATTGGTGTCAACCTTTGAAGAAATCCCCATAGCACAGAGGTTTGGGTAATGAAACTCGCCTCCTAAAGCCATTTAGAGACATGTGGCCAATTTGGTCCGAGGGCATAAAATCAAAACCGAGTAGTATAACAGACTTCTATAAGCTCTCGCAAGTATATTTGGCCAAGTCCCACATGACTACACTAGCCAAAAAGACCCGACACACTGTTCTTTAAAATCGACCTCCTCTTCAGAAATTGCACTATGTCTCATTGACCAAAATGAGATTAAGGATAGTGAATTTGTCAGTGGAACTATCCTAGATGCATAGTTCTTTTCATTCCATTTCTGGTGGTATTTGGAACATCACATAACTCCTCACGGTTAGAGAGTTATGGCCATGTGAAGTTGGAGAACCCAGGTTTGGGTAATGGACCCAAGTTTGTTTGATGGATAATGGCATGAGTTTTGATATATTTGTAGGTAATACTATTCTAGATAGATAGTACATGTCATGTCATTTCTGGTGGTATGTGTAACATCACACAACTTCTCACAATTTGAGAGTTATGGCCTTACAAAGTTGGAGGACCCTTATATGTTGGTTGGAAGCCCCAAAAGGTCAAAGTAGTCAAAGTGGTTTAAGAGATTTTAGAAGGTAAATAATAAAGTGACGTGATGAGTGTACTATAATTCAATGTGAATACAAAATAAATGATTTAAATAATAAATTTAATGGAGAAATTAGAAGTGGGTTAACCTTAAAATAAGGAAAGTGGACAAAGTGACCTAGAAGATGTTTTTAAGGAAGCTACTTGGAGAGTATAAATAAGAGGCAAGGCTCTCTCATTTTATATCACACTTGAACATATTGAATATATATAGGTGTATGAGGTAACCAAAGGATATCTAATCGAATTTCTGAGGGAAGGTGAAGAAAAGAAGGTCGGAATTCAAGGAAGGATAAATTCTTTTGTTGATGTTTTCTAAGGTATGCTATTTACAGGTCATCTCACCATTTTTGAAATAAAATTTTTTCTAGAATGATTTAGACCATGAAATTGCTATGAAATTGAGAAAACATATCCAAGTATCCATGGTAAAAAATTCAGTTTGTGGGTCGTTGTATTTTTGGAGTTACACTCCGTGGAAAATAGGGTTTGTGGATAGTCCTGAAACTAGTCAAAAACATGTGTTTCAGGTAAAAACGTCATAATTGCTTCATAACAGATCCAAATTCAGTAAGACAAAATGAATTGGTTATATTACAGTATTTAGTATGTTGTGTAACAGTTTTAGAACAATTCAAAAAATATTCCGTGCAGGGAATGCTCTACAAGGTCGCTCTCTAGAATAAGCCAGAATTCAGCAAGGTATGCCATTTTTTCTATAACTCCTTTTCTGAGAGGTTCCAAGTAATGAAACCTGGAGGAATTGCATAAAACACACTGAATAACATTGTGTATCAATTTCAAATCTTTAATCATTACAGGTACAAAGTTATGATTATTTCAAGTCAGGGTTGTTGACTAATCCAAAACTAGTCATGTGAGACTAAAGAAAAGTTTGATGAAAATGCTAGTATTTTGTTCTTAAAGTTAAGGAAGGTTTGCAGGTATGTGATATATACACCAGGTCTATTACAGAGTTACAAATCATATTTGGATTATAAAATTGATGAGGGATTTTGGTTAAGGTACATGTTGGGTACATGGTTTAGACAAGCAGTTGATGAGTTGGCACATACATGAGGTGTATAGTTGATGATGTTGGTACATATTGATGAGTCATAGTTGATGAGTAGTTGAAACATGATTTGTACATACTTGGAACATGGTTGGTTTCACTTGTTTATGGTACAGGTTGATTACAGGTTGTTTGGTACAGGTTGGTGCATGGTTGATGCACTTGTTTATGGTACAGGTTGAATACAAGTTGAGGTATAGGTTGATGTTGGTTGATGCATGGTTCAGGTTTATTGGTATAGGTTTATAGTGGTATATCTCATAGTGATAGTGTGACATTGGTTCCATCATTATAATTTTACTTCAAGGCAGTTGGACGGGGCAAGGACAGGTGGTTGTAGCCACCTTCCGGTTGTAGCTGGAGAACAAAAGGGGTTGTAGCCTCCTTCTGGTTGTAGCCAAGGAATTGGGAAGTTGGAGCTTTCCTCAGGTTGTAGCCTAAGAAACTAGGGGGTTGGAGTCTCCTTCCAGTTGCATCTAGGAAACAAAGGAAGTTGGTGCTTCCAATGAATGTAATTCTTCAAGACATATAAGAAAAATCATTTTGTGGTTTTCTCCCGCTTTGGGTTTCCATGTAAAACACTTGTGTACTCTGTATGTGTATGATTGTTCATTTTTTCATTGCTTATTTACTCTGCAGTTATTGGATGATAATGCTACATTGATATAACACTTGGATTATATGGTTAAAAAGGATTAAATTGCTCTATTACTGATTCACTCCCCCTCTTAGTAATCCAACAGTGTATGTCCATTTAGACCAGTACCCTGCCAACCTTCCTAGTTGTCGCAGAGAGATTTTATTTGTCAATCATAATGAACTTTCCAAGAGAATATCTTATGGCCGCCAGTGCCTCTTCATTCCAAAGATATAAGGGTAGCCCCGGAATAAGTACCCAAAAATGTCTAAAAAAGAAGTATTATGTAACCGAATCGAAAGCAATGTGCCACCTCTTTAACATGAGGCTACTGCCTCCATTAACCCAATTATTTTTAAGAAGTAAAGATACATCTTCTGGAGTGTTACACAAGAACCCCATCCAACCTTTCGTCAGATAATAAACCTCTGGTACATAACCTAAGTAAGGTTTCCAAAATTGCTCCATCCAAACAGAAAATTTTTCTGAGCTTAAATTTCCATAAGAAAATCTTCTCACCAAGCCACAGAGTGCCAACCTGCAAGTATCCTCCAAACCAATATCCGAGACTAATGCCATCCTCTTGAACACCCTATTTGCAGACCACTGTCTGTGACTCTTCCGATAAGAAGGAGGAATAGGTTCCTTGCTTCGAGAACCAGTAAAATCAACCTCTCTATCAACAGCATGTGGACTATTCCCCGAGCACTGTTTCGGCACCCCCTGAAATGAATCTGACAGAGAAGGCAAGAAAGTATCAAAAGAGGGCACTAAATCATGGCCTTTGCTAAGACGATGAGCAGGTAAAACATAAGGCTTAGTGCTTGAATGGAAGCCAAGTGAATGCACTCCCGTAGTATTGAGGTTAGAGTTAATGTCTACCTCCTACCAAAGTCCTTCAACTGACTCATTCATTAACTTGCTAACCTCCGCATTTATGTTATCCAACCGATTAAGAGCCATTAGGCCACCACCTGGAGTACCCTAATGCAAACACTCGAAAACCAAGGGTTGTAAACTTCCCAAATCCCAAGGTAAGAGGGGTGATAAATAATACATTGACCACGATTAAAGGAAACTGACCACCTGCGATCCACCTTCTATACCCAAAGAACGAGAAATAGAGAGCTCCACATTTCGGGAGAAACGATATAGTTACCAATAATATAAAGGAAAATGACAAGGAAACCATAATAACTCGAATAAATCCTCCACCCACCTATGGTCCACTAAAACTAGCAGAACAAGGCACAATAACAGCTTAGGAAAGGAAGAAAATGCTAAAACCCTAGCCAACAAAAAATAAAAAAGGTGAAGAAAACTATTGGAACCCACCATCTCCATGGCTAGACAATGAAGGTATCAAGCCTTCGACCATGGCATCCTACTGTTGAAGTCTCACCAAAAAAAAATTTGAAATAAGTGAGTTTTTATAAATCCTTATGATCCATAAGATTATAAATTAAAAAATACATATAAACATATTACAACTACACAAACATAGTATTATTGGTGCTTTCTCTAGAAAACAATTGATAGAATATTCATATTAATAGATTTACATAGTTGGCATGGATAACCTAAGAAATGTAACATTATTATTTATTTCAGTGAGGTTGGCCTAGTCATCAAATCAAACAAAAATAAATTAGATGTACATAAAAATATCTGCATTAAAACAAATTATATCAATCAAAATTAGCATGCCTTTGCGAAATTTTAGATAAGAAAATAGATTCCACATGCCCAATTATATAAAAAGAAAACATTTAGAAACTATTACATAAAAAGTAAAAACATTTGTATAAAAGGTAAAAACATTTAACAACTATTTACTAATATCATCTCCCTATTGATCAAGAAACTAAAGTTTTTTTCCCTTTCATTAAATAACTAAAGTTCCTCTCCCTATAATCGAGTGTCCTATAATTGAGTGTCTATAAACCCTTATGATCCATAAGATTATAAATTAAAAAATACATATAAACATGTCAACCCTATGCAAACATAGTACTATTAGTGCTTTCTCTAGAGAAAATTTGATAGAATATTCATATTGATAGCTTTACATAGTTGGCATAGATAACCTAAGAAATGTAACATTATTAGTTATTGTAGGGAGGTTAGGCTAGTAATCGAATCAAACAAAAATAAATTAGATATACATTAAAATATATACATTAAAACAAATTATATCAATCAAAATAAGAATGTCTTGGGGAAATTTGGGATAAGAAAATAGATTCCACATACCCAATTGTTATAACCCTAATTTGCACCATACATGCTTACCTAGCATCAGGCCATCTCAGATTCCTTCTTTGCCAAAACACTACTGAACAACTCTTCTAAAAACTCCACTTTTAAAAGTCCACACTAGCTGACCCACTACAGCCCCCGTGGATCTACAGTGTCCACACTAGCTAGCCCACTACAACCCGCGTGGACCTTCAGAAGCACGAAAAAAGGAAATTTGTCGATGGAGCACACAACTTTGGGTGAGTTAACTGAATCTTCCGGCCATGCATGGCCGAGGGTTCGCCCAAATACCTAGCTTCTTCTAGCCTATAAAAGAAGGGTTAGGGGTCCTATTTGGAAGAGGAGAATAAGAGTAAAGAAACTCTGCCCAATTGCACATTCCCATTGTCCCAACCCTTTAGCCATCCTTGTGCAAGAAGAGATACAAAGCAAAGAAGTTGGAGGACATTTGAAGAGGAGCCCAGGATCAGGATTCGTGGAGCAGTGGTCGGTCTCGACATTGTAAGTTGATTCATTAAAGTTAATAATAAAGAAATTCTTTTCTCATCCCACTATATGAGTTCTTCATAGTTCAGTAAATATGTGTTTGAATCTCTAACCCATTAGTCTATAGGTAAAATGCATGTGTAGTTTGTTGCTTGTTTTGTAAGCAGGTCAATCTTGAGAGGATAGCTTTCAACAAGTGATCAAGCGAGAAGAAGGATCGACATCGAACATTCGGAACAAGGTATGTTGGTCTAACCATGTATTTGCTAAAAAGAAATGGGGATTAGGTCTGGGGACGAAGGTAGAAAGTAGGTTTCTTTTGGTCATATCTGCATGCATAATATAACCCTATTTGCTAGTCTATAGGGGGATTTCCCACCACAACAAAATTAGCGACCATACTGGGGAAGTCTCTAGGGTTCCTGGGAATCTTTTTGGGTAGTTTTAAAAGACTGGTTTCTTTCCTATTTTTTGAAGTTTCTGCAAAGTCTGAGCTAGCATAGAGTCTAGTCTTCCATACCAACTATCTCTGTTATTTGCTTGACTGTGTTTTTTCGAGACCCACAGAGGTACACGTGGCCTGCATAAGGTCTGCATGCGTGTACCCATGCCCTACTTTCTTGTATCCCACGTGTAAACGCTAGCTGCAGAAGTAACAGTAGCATGTAGATTCTAGAAAATTTTGGAGGCAGTCATCCTCTTCCCTGTCAAAATCAGTCATTCTCAGGGGTTTTCTGGAACTCTGCCTAGTCTTGGTTGTTTGCAGTCTTATCTCAGATTGGTTTGTTTTACGAATTTTTTCCTTACATTGGTTTCTTTTTCTGTTAAGGAAAGTGTCTAAGCCTTCAAGAGGTCCTGGTTCTCAATATCAATGGTCTCTTCCTGGTTTGGATTGTCTGTTTTTAGTTGTTTCAGAGTTTTAGAGATACACACGGCCTGTATAAGGCCAGCACGCATGTACACACCCTCTGGCCCTACACATCTCGCATGCACATGCTTGTTGTTGGATTGTCAGTAGTGTGCTTGTGCAGGATAGTTTTTGTTGAGGGTAAGGCAATCATCCTTTCCCTTCACAAGAGTTATACCTCTCAGGTTTTTGAATCTCTATCCTAGCATTCATTAGCTTAGGGTTGATCTTAGCCTTTGATTGTTTTTTTCATTTAAAAGTTGTCATTAAAAATTTTTCTTTAGGGTTTTTAGACAAGTGTGAGAGTCCTTTTTTAAGTTGCTAAGTGTGTGATTTCTTGAACTGATTATTTGCGATCTGCAATTAGGCCAGAAGTTGTATCTTGGTTTTTTACTTGTTGGTATTTTTCCTTTTTAGCTTTATCGACATTTAAATAATAAAAAAATCTCTTTCATTTTCTTGTTTGGTTGAAAAGTGTGATTTTGCATTAGTAGCCAGGGAAAAATCTTTGTTTTCTTAAGTTCTTGATAGTTTACTTAGATCGTAAGTAGCTTGGAGTCGATTGAAATCCTTCTTTAAGTTTGTTGATTCAAAAGATCTTAGGAAAATAAAAAAATAAAATTGAAAAGTTGTTGAAAATCTGCGTTAAGTGAAAATTTTTGTTTCCATCTTTCTGTTCATTTTTTACTTTCGTCTTTCAAACATCATCAGTTTCAATTTCATACCCCTTGACACAAGACAAGCCATAAAATTAACGCTAAATCTAAAATTTATTAGACTTTTATGTTTGTAGGGTTAACCAACTAGTTCAGGATTAGGGCCTTGGATTACGTTGGAGAGGAAACTCTTCAAGGCCATTAAAATCAAACATTGGAGTCTGAGTTAGGGAGTGTCCAAGTCCAGTATCATGAAATTTATCCGGGACCCCCCTCTAACACAAGGGATAAACACGAGGTCGCGTGCGGAAAGGTAGCGGAGATAACCACTCCAAAGCTGGACCAATCGTAGTGGAGAACACATATAGAGGACTTGTTTTGGGATTCTGTCGATTGCATTTTCCACGGGGCTTTGTGGGTCTCGAATCCATTCGAGGTCCTCAGTTGTCTTCCAGAACACTTTATTTCGATACCTTTGACAGGTTTCGGGCTCAATACCCTGCTCATTGTGGTCTACCCGACTTTCGACTGTATCCGCCTGGTGACTATTCGCGTGCTGGCAACCTAGTTGCCTATTTTTTTTAGGGACATACACAGGTGACTGTGGAGGTATACGGAGGTACCTAGGACAGACATCGGGCCACACTTTGCAGAGTATACCTGGAGGGCGCTTTCATTTTCGAGTTTCGCTTGCACCGGTAAGTTTCTCTAGTGTTGGTTGTTGTAACTGTTCTTCCAATTAATTTAGTGTTTGCCTGTCTTATCTTCTAGGGAATTTTTTAGTGAGTATTGTTTTTGAACGGTTAGACTACCCTAGTGTGTCTTTGATCTTCTCACATAGTGGAGGATCACGAGCTCCACCGGTCACGAAGGCTTCTTGGCCTGCCGCCGGTTACACTGGAGCCACCCTCGCTGCCACTAAGGCGAAAGCTAGACCAACAAGGGTCTTTTGAAGCGACCAGATCACAAGAAATTGTGCCCGAACAACATCCAAAGGAATCAACCGTTTTAGACCTTGGAGTGCAAGCTTTTGGTCTAGTTGAAACCTCCACCACTGATATTTCGGCACCCACCATTGTACCAATTCATCCTTACAAGTGCCAGACAGTGTTGCACACAACAATGGAAACAAATGTTGTTACTCCTTCTAGGAATTCTTCAATTCCCACTACGGTTGTCACCACAGGAGAGTTTCCACCTCCTAACCCACCGTCACCAGTCCGAGCCACCGTGGTCTCAACCGCCTCTACATCGCATAGTGGTTCGATCCCATCTTTGGCGGCAGCCACAACCCCTTTCACACCAAGTGCGACAGTCCCTCCGTTCTCATATGGGATGCTTAGTTCAGGTACAAGTCCTGTACTTTCCTACTCCACTTCAAAAACTTTAGGTTTGGGGGCAAGGAGATCTAATGCTCCTCTGCAAGGACACATGGGGGGCACTCCTACTCCTTTTAACACTTTCCCTTATGGGGGAGGTCATATACCTCCTTCGTCCCCTTCACTCGGTGGCTCGCATCAGCAAACCACCGGGCAACCTGCATAGCATAGTTTACTTGGAGCCAGGAGTCAAGGACCACCTTCGCATACTATGCTGGTAGGTTCGACACTATTTTCTTTGTTCGGTGTGTTTCGTAACAACGCCTTCTCGTCAGCTAGTTTCCCAACAAGTGGCAACCCCAGTTTCAGACAACCTATTCCTATTCAGGGTACTATTCCTTCACAGGGGGCACACGCAGGAACTTCTTCCGCAGCAGGGCCTTCGAATTCTTGGCAGGGATCAGTTCCCTCGCTAGGAATGCCTATCTGAAGTAATTATTTTCATAATCAATGGAACCCCGAAAAAAGCACTATGCCTATCCCCATGGGACCAACATGGAGAAATCCTTCCCAAAGTCCTTTGAATGTAATGCACGCTCAACCATCTATTTCCTATTTCAGAAATCCACCGATGATGTCTCCTCACACGCAAAATCCATATGATGGCCATGGCCGTGGTTTCTACCAGAATCTGGGCCAGCAGCCGAACTTTTTCTGGCAACCTAGTGCCAGTCAAACTCTAAGCCTCTTTTTCCCAAGATATCACCAACAACCCAAACTACCCTTCCTGCCAACCTTGCATTTGCCAGACTTGACAAGGTTGTTGAATGACCCTATCTATCACGATCCGTGTTGGCCTCCTATGCTGACGAAGTTGCCTTCAGACATCCCAAAGTTCGAAGCCAAGCCTAACGAAGATCCAGGAGATCATGTGACTACCTTCCATCTTTGGTGCTCATCTAACTCGTTGAAAGACGACTCTGTACAGTTGTGATTGTTTCAACGTACTTTCATTGGGAGTGCCGCGAAATGGTACATTGAGCTCGACCGCTCAAGATACTTTTCCTTCGATGAATTGGCCATGGCTTTCCTAAACCATTTCTAGTTCCCTGCGAGATACGACGCTGGCATAGAATTGCTGGCCAATTTTTCACAGACAAAAGTGGACCATATCTCTAATCACATTCGAGAATGGAGATGTTGAAAGAGTTTAATAAAGGTACCAATCCCACCATCATTCCTGCTCGAGTGGTTCCTTAAGTCTTTGGTCCCACAGTTGTTCAAAGATGTCGTGATGTCGGGAGTATTTTCTGAAGAAGACACCATCATGAGAGATCAACAACTTGAGCTAATCTATTCTCAGTCCATTTTATTATATGAGATCTTGCCAGACGCACCACGCTCAATATTTGATAAAACCAGACAGAGAGTTGGACCACATGCCGATGGTATTGTTGGTTCGGCACAAACAAAGCCCATTGAGCAACTAACAAATCAGTTGCAACAATTATCTATACAACACACAGTGGCCAACCAAACTGCTACTTTGGTTGCTCCCCCTACCAAAACGTCGGATGTACACACAGTGCAATCGACTAATCCAAAGGCCACCCAGTAGCCTAAAGGAAAGAAAAAACAACGAAAGAAGGGTAAGGGGGATAAAAAACCTACCGATAATGCTGGCAGGGACAACACTGAGAAACGGAAGGTGAGGTATCCATTCAACTTATGCGAAAAAGACCACCCAACCCATCTATGTCCTCGGATTGCAAAATCCCAAAAGTTTGTGACGCAGCAACAGCCTGTTGTGTTAACCAATCCATTTCAACATGGGAAAAATCTAACCCAAGCCTCTGCAAGCACAGAAGGGGGTAGCCAAGGACCCTCTCTGTCTTCGAACAACCCCACATCCGCGAATGTATATACGGTGAAGGGTGATGCTTTTATATCGACTAGAGCGCATGACTATAGTAAACCAAGCACTTCTGAGAAGGGCAAAGAAGTCGAACACCCATCTCTTCCTCTACAGATT
Source organism: Picea mariana (assembly GCA_032191745.1). Classification (NCBI taxonomy): domain Eukaryota; kingdom Viridiplantae; phylum Streptophyta; class Pinopsida; order Pinales; family Pinaceae; genus Picea; species Picea mariana. Next base: position 754,847 of record JASDQU010100356.1, read on the forward strand.
GAGAAGACATTGGGTGAAACAATGACACGCATCCTCAAAGGTGCGTTCAAAAAATCTTCTCACAACCCAAACGGAAGGGTCGCCCAGAACTATTCTGTGGTGGAAGATTTATCACAAACCCCTTGTGCGATGTCCGCTTTGGAGGTCCTCCAAAGCTGCCCTTCCTAGAGGAAAGCCCTATTAACCGCTTTAGGATCTACCAAGACTTGTAATCCGAGTACAATCATGTTGGATACCACCGACCTAAAACCTCATCTGCCTTACCACGTAGCATTTCAGATAGTAGTGGCTTATCCCACGAAAAATTTTACTCGAAATATCTTCCGCACAGTGGTCGATGAGGGAGCCTCGACATGCGTTATGTCATTGGCATGTTGGAAGGCCGTTGGCCAACCCATTTTGTCTCCATCACCTACTCTCCTCACTACTTTCGATGGTTGTTCGTTCCGACCACATGGCATCATTCCCTCTTTACCCATGCATTTAGGAGGGAAGACCGTGTGTGTCGAGGTAGAGGTAGTCGATGCACCCCTCGACTATAACCTCTTGTTAGGAAGGAGTTGGACTTATGCCATGCAATATGTGGTTGCTACAATTTTCCAAGTCTTGGTGTTTCCACACGAGGGTCGGATAGTGACCATCGATCAATTGTCTTTCTCCAGACCTGACCCTTCATTGGGGGCATCCACGGTCCCGATGATTGATAATCCTCAACTAGGTGTAGTCAACGTAGGGGTTGGTTTGTGCCCATATTTGATGGGTACCTTCGATTACCCACCCCCTCAAGGCGATATCAAGTTTATATCCAATCACCATAAGGTTGAGGTTTTTCAAGTTTCGTCGTTCCACACGACTTACTTCAACGATCTGTGGATACTTCCTTCCCCATCGGCTACGATGGATGGGACAGGGCACCCGGGCATGTCCATGCCCTTGTCCGCAGCTGAAGTAGCGTACTCTTTAGTCCAACAATCTTCAACCAACACTGATCCAACTCCTGCACAAGAGTTTGATCCACTTATAGAGCCTATTTGGGCTCAGGGTTCTCTCGCTCACACCGATTCATTAGACTTAGTCTTTCCCTCTGACAAAGTAGTAATTGAAGCAATGACTAGTCCGGACAAACCCTGGGATGATATTCATCACAGATCATACTTCCTCCCAGATTTAAGTAGAATTGAGGCCATCGAATTCATTTAACTATGACTGGAGATAGGTCTTGTCCTATTAATCTCTTATCTACACATGAGATCTATGCTAAGGGTAATATGGAAACCATTGCTGAAACAATACCTATCAATATCTCCATAACCCCTGGCATCATAGACAATGTTTTCGTCGGAGCATACTGTTCCCCCGAGGAGATGTCAGGCATCGACCCACAAAGAGTCGATCATGAGCTAACTTTGTTGTTTTTCAAGCTCGCTTTGAGATCCGAAAGAAACATCCGGCGAGACTGCATTTATGCTTTTCGATCTCATCCGGATTAACTGGGAAAAGTAACCTCTACGGGTCTTCTTTTAAGCCCTTTTCAGACCCTCTAAACATGAAAATATTGTCGAGCGATCTTGTGGCCTTTCACGCTCGTTATACTAAAATTTGAAGTCGTGTCTGTCTGGCAGTATTTTACCCCTTTTTTGGTCCAGACGGTCAACTGTACAAACAAAGGTATACTCTATGGAACTTCAGTTCTCTAGAAGAGTACTCTCAGGTATAATTTTACCCCTTTTTCGGGCCTGAGGGACTAAACTTACGAAAAAGGAACCCCCACGGAGTCCATAGTTAAGCTCTTTTCAGACTCCCTAAAATTGAAAAGATCATCAAGTGACCTTATTCCTTCACACTCGTTAAACTGGTCTAGAAGAACATTCCTAATGGAGTCCATAGTTAAGCTTTTTTCAGATTCCTTAAAAATGAAAAAATGGCCGAGTGATCTTGTCCTTATCACACTCGTTAAAATGGTTTTGAATAGGCGTCTTGTCGGTGCTAGTTTACCCCTTTTTCTAACTGAATAGACTATCTTCGAAAAAGGTACCCCAATGGAGTCTCCTTTTACATTTTTCCAGACTCTCTAAATATGAAAAACCACCGATCTTACCTTCTCTAGGCTCGTTAAACTTACATCGAAGGACGTTACCATTGTGTGTTTTGTTAACCGCATTTGCATACATTATACGCCAGCCTTATAGCACTTTTCTTCTGCATCTTAACACCCTTGGCCCCTAGAGGATTTTTCCCGAGTATCATTATTCTGAACATCAGTCTTGTTCTTGCGCCTTGAACTTGTATGTTTGTCACGCTCGTTCAAAAAAATCAAATATACCCCAAACAGAGGAAGGGAAAAGTATTTTCTTTATTGGCAGCATAATGAGTCGCCCTTGGATAAAGCACATCTGTCCATTTGTTCATCAAACTATGGGATGTAATACGACCTTAGGAAGTTGTTCTCGCTACATAGATTTGTGTCCTCCTTCGTTTGGTTATTCTTCCAAACATATGGAGAGTTTGTGTTGCCTCCTGCTTCGTAAACTTATGATTAATGCCATGCTGCCTAAGTCTCATCATTTGTCATGCTATTGTCCAAGGGAAGTTTCTACCAAGCCTGAGTCGGCCCCTCTGCAATTTGTCTCTTTCCCTCATACCCAGCCATCCTGAATGTCCAATCAAGTCCTTGTTTGAAATCAATGAAGCCTTCGGTCTGATCATCAAGATTATCTAGTCCATGACCGATGAGTTGTCGAAGACCTCTGGATAGTGAAGTCGTACACTCATATTACACTCTTACCTTGAGTTTTGAAGATTTTGAGGTTGTTGCTCGAGCTTGTAAGATCTCATCTCCAGCCATCAGGCCGTATCAGCTTCTATAAGATGGATACTCTATATGTATATCTTTTTGATTTCGAGATGTAGCTCTGTTGTGTATTGTTCGTGGCTACACTTTATATAGTTATTTGACATGGATCTACAGTGTATTTGGTTGGTAGCCATGATTCTATTTTATCCCGAGCATGGGTATGCCCGCCTCGATGAGACATTTGTTATTTTGCAGATGGCGCCTCCCGGTTCCTAGTCCCTGGGCTCACTTGTTCAGTACATCAGTAAAGATTGGTAATGTATTTCGGCCATCAGATGCTCTTCTGACTTTACACATTAGGGGGCATCTGTTATAACCCTAATTTGCACCATACATGCTTACCTTGCATCATGCCATCTCATATTCCTTCTTTGCCAAAACACTACTGAACAACTCTTCTAAAAACTCCATTTTTAAAAGTCCACGCTAGCTGACCCACTACAGCCCATGTGGATCTATAGTGTCCATGCTAGTTGGCCCACTACAGCCCGTGTGGACGTTCAGAAGCACGAAAAAAGGAAATTTGTCGATGAAACACACAGCTTTGAGTGAATTAACTAAATCTTCCGGCCATGCATGTCCGAGGGTTTGCCCAAATACCTAGCTTCTTCTAGCCTATAAAAGAAGGGTTAGGGGTCCTATTTGGAAGAGGAGAATAAGAGTAAAGAAACTCTGCCCAATTGCACATTCCCATTGTCCCAACCCTTTAGCCATCCTTGTGCAAGAAGAGATACAAAGCAAAGAAGTTGGAGGACATTTGAAGAGGAGCCCAGGATTAGGATTCGCAGAGCAGTGATCGGTCTCGACATTGTAAGTTGATTCATTAAAGTTAATAATAAAGAAATTCTTTTCCCATCCCACTATATGAGTTCTTCATAGTTCAGTAAATATATGTTTGAATCTCTAACCCATTAGTCTGTAGGTAAAATGCATGTGTAGTTTGTTTCTTGTTTTGTATGCAGGTCAATCTTGAGAGAATAGTTTCCAACAAGCGATCAAGCGATAAGAAGGATCGACATCGAACATCCGGAACAAGGTATGTTTGTCTAACCATGTAGTTGCTGAAAAGAAATGGGGATTAGGTCTGGGGATGAAGGTAGAAAGTAGGTTTCTTTTGGTCATATCTGCATGCATAATATAACCCTATTTGCTAGTCTGTAGGGGGATTTCCCAACACAACACCAATTACGTAAAAAGTAAACATTTAGAAACTATTAAGTAAAAGGTAAAAACATTTACCTAAAAAGTAAAAACATTTAGCAACTATTTACTAATATCATCTCCCTATTGGTCAAGCAACTAAAGTTTTTTCCCTTTCATTCAATAATGAAAGTTCCTCTCCTTTTTTTTCAATTAAAAATTAGCACAAAATTATATTAACATATAATTTTTTTTGCATACATTCATTCTCATCCAAGCCTAGTCTGACATGACTGATAATAAGCTTGTAAAATAGATAGATACTGTCAATAGTTCATACAAACTCCAAAAGGAGACAATATACCAAAAAAAGACTTTCTTATGATATATCAAAACATAAAAGAGATTGTTCAGTAACTATATAGCGTTGACCAATAGATACTATCTTTAGTAACAAGAAAAAACTTAGAACATAGCCAAATGATTCATTGGGCCTGTCCCTCCAGGCTCCCATTGATAATAAGTAATCCTTCCTTCGGGCTCCAGGAGGGCTTGTTTAGATAGCTTATTCGTCTCTTTGTTGAATTTTCTATAGATGTGGTGGAAGCTAATTTCCTGGAAGTTTTTAATAAGGTATTTGGTTCTAAAATTCCAGCCTTCAATAGAGCATGCCTGTAGTCGACCACAATCATTGAGCCAGTCAATAATCACCCTAGAATCAGCCAAAGCTTGAAGTTTTGTAAGTGTAAGATGAATGTCTAAGGTGAGGGTGGCCGAAATACCCATGAGCTCAGCCTTAGTGTTAGTGCCTTCCCCATAGTTTAATATCCATCGATAAACAATCGAATTAGAGGTTTTAATAACCCCCCTGCGCCATATAATTTCTTATCACTCTGAGAAGCACCATCAAAGAAAGTGATTGAAAAATTCTCAAAATGAGTGATCAGACATTCTCTGGTGGGTACGCATGCTTGAGACGAAGGTTGATTCTTAAAACAAGCCAGATATTTGATGATCATTGATTGTACAGAAGGGACTACACTTTCAAATATGGCCTTGTTCCTTTCTGTCCGTATACACCAGCATATAATAGTTGCAGGAGTAGGAGACATAGATTTTTCTTTAATCCAAATAATAAAACATTCAGAAAGAGATTTTCCTTCCCACATCCTTTTAATATTTTGGATAGTTTTGATTCTATTCTATACTTTTTTTTGTAAACCAGCAATCAATAAAAAAATGATTGATATCCTTTGTATTTCTTTTGCATAATACACACATGCTTGGGCCTTCCTAGCCCTTTTTCTATAAAATGTCCCAAGTTAATATTTTTTGATCCATCGCCAGCCAAATGAATAGTTTAATTTTGTGCTAAAGATCCCACTTCCATAAATCATGCCTCCAACTAAACGGGACTGGAAAATTAAAAGTAGAGAATAGTGTTAGATAAGCATTTTTAACAGAGAGAGTACCAGAAGAGTTACCTCCAGTCCACATGATTTGGTCTGGGGTGTCTCTAATCTTTATACCAGCTCCAATAAGTGATTTCTGATAAAGATCCCATTCTTCCGCCAAGTTGCCATTCAATTCCATATCTGAACTTCGGATCCAATTTCCATAATAATCAGGGGAAGACTGTTGAAACTTAGCTTAGGAAAGAACCAATATATCTTTCTTGTGAAGGTGTTCTATAAGATCCTCAGAGAGGATCGCTCTGTCGCCCATCCCCAAAATGTGATCCCTTCCTATAGAAATTAAGTGACCAAATCCCGGTAACCAACTGAGCCAGCGGGTAATGATATGAACAGAATTTAAAAGATTATTCCATGTCATGGAAGCATAATTTTGTTTGAAAGTGGCCAAACGAAACCAATTTGTGATAGTATTATTGTGAAGATACTTATCCTTTATTATCTTGTGCCATATGCCATCTCTATTAGGGACATGCCAGAGAGAGTTTGCATTTAGAGATTTATTAAAAGGAGATAAATTACGAAATCCCCAGCCACCACATGATTTTGGAGGAGATAGAATATCCCATTTGCAAAGGTGGTAATGATTTTTCTCACTATTCCCATTCCATAAAAAATTAAACATAATTTTTCGAATCGTATTGATGATTATGCGCAGAATTAGCTACAAAGACATCCAATAGATTGGTTTACCCTCCAATACTGACTTAAGTAGTATATATCTCCCTCCCAAAGATATCCATTTATTGCACCAATGGACTATCTTTTTTTCCATTTTGATAATTAACCAGTTCCAATCCGCCACCCGCTGAGTACTCATCTTCAAGTAATAACCTAAATATTTGAAACCTGCATTTAATTCTGAGAAATTATATGGAAGAAAGGATTTAAAGGAATTTAGATCTATCTCTGTCAAGCCTTCATAATGCATGGTTTTTTTGTAATATTTACTTGAAGTCCTGAAGCTTTACAGAAAAAAACAATGAGATCTTCAATTTCCAACCACTCTAGTAAATCGGCCTTTGTCATAATCAAAACATCATCCACAAAAAAAAGATGTAGAATGTTAATCATTCTAGATACTTTGATACCTGAAAGCTTGTTTTTCGCTTTGCTCTTTTTTAATAAGAGGATAATTCCTTCCATTACCATGATAAAAAAGTAACGGAGACAATGGGAATCCCTAGCGCAAACCTCGTCCACTCCTGAAGAAATATGTAGTCTCACCATTAATTAACATTGCATAAGTAGGTGAAGTAACACAACTCATAATCCATTTTGTCACTCGACTGCCAAACCCCATTTTTATTAAAATCATTCTGAGCATGTCCCAATCAATGCAATCATAAGCTTTATGCAAATCCAATTTAAGAACCAGAGCTTTTAATTTCTTCTTTGATATACTGTGAAGAGATTCATGCACTGCACCAATAGAATCCTGAATCCTCCTACCTTTCAGAAAACCTAATTGTTCCTCCGATAGGTTGCTAGACCGTATAGGATTAATCCTATTGGAAATGGATTTTGAAATAGATTTATAACAGAGGTTACATAAAGAGATAGGCCTATAATCCCTAAAAGAGGTGGATTTTTATTTTTTTTGGTATAAGGGCCAGAAAGGTAGATTTAAGGCTTCCAGTTATAAAGTCATTTATCCTTGATTCATCAATCATCTGAAAAAGATCTTCACCGACCAAATCCATAAAAGTGGAAAAGAATTCCACTGTCCATCCATCAGGGCCAGGACTCTTATCTCTTTTGAATAGTGATAAAACATCTTTTACCTCGTCTATATTCACAGGTGCATATAAATTAATTTCCTCCTCATCATAAACCACCCTGGAGAAAATATTAGTAACTTAAACTTGTTCATTTATAAAGGATAAGTCATGGGATTTGAAAAAAATTTTAAAGTATTGTGTAGCCGCATGCTTTATCTCTTTCTGACTTGTGTGCCCAGTTCCATTCTCATCAACAATTTCCCAAATGTGATTTTTTATGTGCCTGTGATTTGTGAAATTGTGGAAATATTTTGTATTTTGATCCCCGCATTTTACCCATATCTCTCTTCTTTGTTGCCTCCATTTTTCTTCCTTATCTTGAAGAATCTTATTTCTTTCCATCTCTAAATTTCCAAGTAGTAATTATTTTTCCAATTGAGAATAATCATCCACAAAGCTTAGATAAGTGTCTCTAATTTGAGCTTCCAAATATTCCATGAGTCGCTTAGTATCTTTATTTATCTGCAACACCCATTCTTTAGTCTTTCTTTTTAATTCCTTTAGTTTCCATACCAATCTACGTTGGTATCCTCCTTCAGATAAAAACTTTGGATCATTCCTAACCTGATAAACAATTTTTTTATAATATTCTTATGCCAACCAAAGGGAGTTGAGTTTAAAAGGATATGGTTTATATATCGGCGAAATATCCAACTGAAGGATAACAGGAGCATGATCGGAAATGAAGGGATACTCCACCCATGTTCAATATAAGCCACAGTCATATATAAGACCTTAAGAAACAATGCACCTATCCAGTCTCTTTTCTATAGCATGAATACATTTTCGTCCATTGCACCAAGTCGGCACCACCTTATCTGGTCGTAAGTCTACTAGATTCTTTGACTGTAATAATATCTTGTAATAATATGCCAAGGAACCAATAGAGTTAGTTCCACCCCACACTTCATCAATCGAGAGGGTGATGTTTAGATCTCCTACTAAGATCAAATTTTCTAGAGACATAAGACCACTATCTGCCACTAAATCCCAACAGGCATGTCTATCTAAGCACGGACCATAGACATTTAGGATAGATAGATTTTTCTAGCTAGAAATTAGTTTTCCTGTCAGCAAAATGCCTCCACAAGTAAGAAGAGGTTTAAAAACAAAAAAATTAGGGTCCCAAGACACCAATAAACCACCAGAAGTGCCAAAGGAATTAACAGTGTGGGAAACCCAATAAGGAAGGAACACATTCACAAAATCTCTAGCTTTATGTTCATTAACTAAAGTCTCTTGTAATAGAATAATCTTCGGTCAGACATGATCCAATAAACGATGAAATGAGGTTTCCTTAAGGGTGCCCCCTACCCATCTTATATTTAATGATAGTAGAATAATTATTTAGCCCTTGTTAGGGCCTTCATTTCTCTAAGTGCCCCACAATACGTGGTTGGGGAATCATCAACACAGTTCTGATTTGTCACACCTGTCAGTTTATTTCGCGAACTACAGGTTTTAATGGGAGAGTGTTCAATGCTTATACCTCTAGACCATGCAAACTCCCTTCCCACCCCTTTCACTCAAGAAATATATGTACTGGGTATCCCCCCAATAGATGAGTCATTCACAACAGAATTACCCAAGTAGACAGGTAAAGGAAAAGTTGACTTTTGGTCACGAATGAATGGTAGAAGGGAGTCAAGTACAACGAACAGGGAAGATTCACTATCTTTTGATTTCCTACAGTCGGGAATCACATCATTTGAATCCGGTAAAGACGAGGGAAGCAGGGATACAATGTTTAACTTCCTCTACTCTAAAACATTGGGTGAGGAATCTTGACAAATATCCAAGATAGGAGTAGAAATTACAGGCTTAGATACAATAGGTGAGAAGGATAAGTCATCCTTAGAGGTATTAGATAAAAAAGGCTCAAGGTTTACATAGTCTTTTTCCACAGAGGCCAAAGGAATATTATTCAAACAAGGTTCCAAATCCATTGTAGTTGAGCGATTCAGCCACCCTGATGAATCCAAAGCCTCACGTTTCCAAGAAGTTAATGTATCAAATAGAACCGAACAGAAGGTTTTAATCTTACCTGATAGAGTATCCAGGTTCTCATGATGTTCTTCCATAGTCGACAGGTAGTGCAGGTCTCCGGAGCCTAATACATCCACCATCGGGGAACAATCTGGTACATTCCATATATTCTACATTTCATCCTCATCTTTGACCACCACCGGCCCTTTGCAGTCTCAGTGTAGATGTCTCATACAGCGACATAAACTACATATGAAGGGTATTCCCATATAATATAACCATTGTAAAATTCTTCTACCGTGCCATTCGACCTCAAGTACCTCTGGTAAACCATAGTGAATATCAACCTCCACAAGTATTTTCCCAACTTTCCTTGAATGAGCTTTAAGAGATTGATTGTCTAAATCTATAAAAGTACCTAGAGCATCTCCAATGTCTTTTAGTGCTCCTTCATTCCACAGATGAACCGGTGGACCAGGAAATAGAACCGAGAGGTGTCTTAGGGGGAAATAGTCTATATCTGGGTCAAAAGAGACTCTCCATTGCTTTAACATGATACTACTTCCTCAAAAAACTCAACGAGACTCCAGTAAATGAGCAGCATCCTCTGGAGTTTAGCAGATGAACCCCTGCCAACACTTGGAAAGGTATAGAATCTTTGGTAAGTATCCTAAGGATGGTAACCAGAATTTTTTCATCCATTCATGTAAGGGTTCTTGAACTAAGAAGTGATAAGAAATGTGTTTGACCAAGCCACAGAGAGCCATACGGTAGGTTTATTCCAGATCCACGTCTCAACCCAACAATAACTTCTTAGTATCTTTGTTGGGATTCCAAAGTTTCTTCTTAAAATAGTAGGAGAGGTCTTCACTCTAAATTTTCTCTGATCATGTGGTTTGAAAAACCCACCAAGAGGATAGGAACCAGTCTCACCACCAGTGGCATAATTTATTGTATCAACCAAACTAGTTCTCATAGGTGACTAAAACTAGGAGAGGGCCTTAAGTCACTAGGCGCGCTGATATGTGCAGGCGAGAGTGATATCCTAGAAGAAGGTGGCAGGGTAACGTTAAACCTTCATTTTGGTAGTTCGGAAAATTTATGACCTGCCACTTTTCGGTGGTCCTCGACTGGAGGCCCCATAAGTTCCTAACAGAGAAATCAATAATACTGAAGATGTGCCCAGAAGGTAAAAGGGACACCTAGAATCCACTCAATAAGGAGATAAATGGACCAGTTACCAAAAATAGCATATGTGGAGGTATTAAAATCCCCATCAAGCATTGGTACTGGACCATTTAATAAAAATCGATGATCTGATGTCAAAAATCTTGATAGCTGGTAAATAATAACTTCAACCCTCTCTTAAACAATATTGTGGTCATATGTCTCTGTTATGACCATAAATGAATAGATTGAGCTTACCTCTGTTGAGACTTAAACTTTGACCTCAAACCATTCAATCTCATTAGATAGCCCAAGTCCAATATACAAAACCATCCTTGATACTCAGGATCGACTCCCCTTGTTAACACCAATTCTTGTAAGGGGGGTGTTTTCTCTCCAGATTCGAGCCCGTGGCATAAAATGCGAAGAAATGGGGCTTAAAAAACCCATCAAATGTAGTTTTTCCAAGGTCACAGACATGAGCACAATGTGCAGCACGCAGAAAATCCATTTCGGGTTAAAAATGCAAGCAAGCGGGCGGCTCCAGTATTCAATGGTGAGTATCAATCGATGGAGCAAATCGACGATCGGCGAGTAATTTTGGTCAACATAGTTGTGTGAGGTTTAGTGCAAGAGATAGCACCCATATCACCGAAATGATCAGGGTTGTCTGATGCAGTGGGGACAGGTGGCAGCTAGTCGGCTTTTCAGGGATCGCAAGTTGGGAGGACAGGGTTCTCCCTTGGGTTTCAAAACCCTGAAACACGAAATGTGATAGCCCCGGGAGCCTGGCCCACGGTCATGGCCCAAGGTTCGGTGGATAGGCGGGGACTAAAGAAGAGGACAGGGGGCTTTCAGGATATTTAAAGTGAAAGTGTCGATGTGATCTGAACTGTCCACCCTGGGGACACGTGGTGAAAATCCATGGTTTCGCAAGTTGAGCAAATGGGAGAATGAGACAGGATACATCATGTATCCCCAGTGTGCGAAATCCCAAAAGGATCAGGGTTGTTCAATGAGAGCGATCTCAGCCGTCTGATCTTAGAAGACATGCAGTGGAGGGTCCAGGCCAGAAGGGGCCCCACATCTAAATATTGCTCTTGACCATTCAACCAGGGGGCGCGTGGTGCATGATTAAGCCCGGTCGCTATTTCAGCTACCGAGACTTCAAAAGACAAGGGGTCTTGGTCTACTCCCTCCAATCACCGAAGTGCGATTCGTGAAAGCCCCCAAGGTTTGGGCCCACAGTCTTGGCACCCGGTCACAAGGTAGCAGGGCTAGTAAGTGGGGGCCAATTGATTTTAAGCACTCATTGAGTGACGAGCGATCACGGTCGTCCGATGAAAAAATATTTGGGTCGTCGATCCATGAGGACAGGTGGAACGCAATTAAGCCCGATCGCTATTTTGGCTACCGAGACTTCCAAGGACAAAGGGTTGCTCCTCCACTGCATTTCAAAACCCCGAAACGTGAAATGAGAAAGCCCCCAATGATTATATGATTGAGGGGTAAGGAAGGCACCAGCTCGATGTAGCCCCCTTTGCGATTTCGGCAATCGGGATTGTCAAGGGTGAGGAGTTTACTCCTTCCCATCGTCGATACCCGAAATCTGTGGACCACCTTTGGTTTTAGCACAAGGTCACAACCCGCTATCATATGGAAAGTAGGGCCAAAGGGAAAAAATAGGTGCCTATTCAGACCACAGATGGCTAAGAGTCGGATAAGGAAGAAATCTTGACCATCGATGCTAAGGGAAGATCATGCCGTTGATTTGGATAGAGCGATTTCACAATGCAAGGTATCAGGGATCCTAGACACAGCATGAGGAAATCCCCGAAAGGAAAATGCCGAAGCGTCCTTGAAGACAGTTGCATGGCCCTGTGGTTACGTTGCGGGTGAAACCTGAAGAAATGAAGGCTGGCCTCCAAGCTTTGGAAAGATGACACGTGATCACTCTCTGTGTATTCAGTCTCGGACACCCTCCATGGAAGAAGCAGTTAATGAAGATTGAGTAGGTGGTTGAGACCTAAGCTCAACCCATAAATGGAAGGCGTGGGGAGGGTCAGAAGAAATCAACTCGTGGTACTCCGATGGACAGTTTCCCTGTAGAAGCCATGTCGTCTAAAGCAGTGTTAGACAACAAGTTGCATGTACAGCCTCCAGGAAGATCATGCACACGTAAAGCCTTAATTGAGGTAGCTCAGCTACCCTCTTGCGACTAAAGAGGTGAATTTATCTGAGTATATAGACTCAGTTTTCATATTTTGTAAGGATCAATGGTAGAGCTAATCTCCCTATTGTAAAGTTTTGATGAAGAACTAGTTTCCCAAGGTTATGTTTATGTATGTGAAACTTCTTGTTTAATGATAGTCAGCTTTCTTACTCCATATTGTTTCCATCTAATACTAGAAAACTTCATGATTGACTGATTCACATGAATCATTGTGACTATGTTATGATAAATGTTTTATGGTAACGTTGTTATTATTTCTTTTAGTATTCTTGTAATTTGAATACAAGAAGTTCTTGTGTTTAAGTTCTTCCTCTTTGGGTTGTTGGAAGCCTGATGCCTACAACAGACCTTTGCATTTCCTCACAGAAGTCTTCCTCCTACTTACCCTTATTACAACTTACTGTCTGAAGTTAAACCAAGACCTCCTCTGCTTGTGCATGCCTAGCCTAGTTTCCGAGTTAAAACAATATTGTTCTGAGTCTTCTTCCAATTGATCACCCTTTATAAAGAAATTGTGACATAAACTGATGGGCATCAGGCTTACTCCTTCCGCAATCCAGGAGTGACTCCTGACGCCAACATTTATGGCGCCGTTGCTGGGGACAAAATTGAAGATTTTCCCTAGGATTGAACGACAAATATTACTGGTTCTGAGGGTGAATCAAAACCTATTACATCGAATATTGCAACTGTGCACCTAGCGACTCCACTGTGGCAACTCCAATGTTTCCACTTCACTACTTCAGTTGTGGCTACTTTTAGCACACCTGAAAGCTGACCCAGAGGAGCTTTCTCGAGAAGGTTTTCAGTAGCTTCTTTCTCAGCTTGAGAAGTTCCCTGGGGTAACAACAACATTAGGATCTATCCTTTGATGGTGAACAAAGACCAGACACATTCAAATTTGTGCATCTTTCACTTGGAGACTCCATGATTAAAGGATCGATTGGTGGATCCATTGTTTTGAAATGGAAAGGATCCTGGCTCGAAGTTTTGATCCTTTTAATTTTTCGGTTGTTCCTAGTTTTCCTAATGTTGTCCCTACTCCGAATGAATGGGGTGATTATTTGCCCATATTTAGAGAGCGTAAAGAGGACAACCCTGCTCAACATCTCCATGAGTTTCATGAACTCATGCATCAGTGGGGAATACATCATGAGGATGTATTATTGAAAATGTCCATGTTCTCATTAGCAGGAGATGCTCTTGAGTGGTATTTCTCCTTACCTCCTGCCAGCAACTCCTCCCTGGAGCAGTTTCATGCAGTTTTCAATAAGCGTTGTCAAAAGTTCTACTCATCTGAGTTAATTTGTCATAACTGTTGTGAGGAATGGGAAGGCCGTGATCAAGATATGGTTGTATCTAATGAAGACTGTAAGGATGAGGACGATATGGAGGAAGAAGATGCTCTGGGCGAAGTTATGGAGTTGATTAAATCTCTCTCTGCCAAACTAAAAAGGTTAGAATCTGGAGAAAGCATAGAGGATGTTCCAACCCTTGAAGAGGATTTTCTTGGCAGATCTACTGAGGCTGATGTCGAAGATTTCATATTTGTAGAGGCCTTACATCCTGTTCCTGACGTACCTGCTGCCCCAAGATTTGATGATTATTCAGATGAGGAGCAACAGAGCCCCACATCACAGTTTGTTGACCATAGGAGCAGCCATCCTGTATATGACAGCTACAAATCAGATTCTAAGCTGGATATGCAAGACTTCCAAGAGAAGACTGCAGAACCTTATCCTCCGTTCGTTAAACAAGAATATTACGAGGAAATCATCCATCCGAGGCCCGCATAGATCACCGAGCAGTGGATTGAAGAGCAAAGCTTTCCCACGGGTCCTATTTATCATGATTATGAATCTGACCCTTGGGAGAGTAAAAAAGAATAACCAGAGGAGCAACAAGAGGAGCAGTTTATCTAATGTTCAGAGTCGGTTAGAGAGCATCCATCGCCTGAGCACAGTCAGCCTACATCATCTTCTCATCCACATGTGCCTACTAGATNAGAATATTACGAGGAAATCATCCATCTGAGGCCCGCATAGATCACCGAGCAGTGGATTGAAGAGCAAAGCTTTCCCACGGGTCCTATTTATCATGATTATGAATCTGACCCTTGGGAGAGTAAAAAAGAATAACCAGAGGAGCAACAAGAGGAGCAGTTTATCTACTGTTCAGAGTCGGTTAGAGAGCATCCATCGCCTGAGAACAGTCAGCCTACATCATCTTCTCATCCACATGTGCCTACTAGATATATTCAACCCAGTGTGAGCAACTGTGTAGCAGAAAAAGCTACCTGTTACAAATCTTCCAGAATCTGCCACTCATTCTATGAGCTTGTCAACGACTACATGGAGTGGCATTTCCTTCATACTTTGGAGCCGCCCTATTTTATCTCAACTTCATCCCTTGGATAAAAGATGAAGGATGTAATCGTTCTGTTGTCGCGGTCGCATCATCTGTTACCAATCATTAACAGAGTGAAGGGTCTTCCCTTTAGGAAGTTACTTGAATGGATATGGTGGAAGTTTACTTTCATCTAGCCCCATGTAAAGGATTTTATTAGTTTAGGAATGTACATAAATAAGCTCCTTTGAGCATGTATGTTTATTTTGTTTTGCTTTTACTTTTTTTCATGTATTTTCAGCAGGGTGTTTTGAGCTTGACTCCATAGCCCAACAGAAGGCAATGAAGTTGCAGAATGAGTTCTTAGAGCATCACAGGGATGATTCTATCCCCCATGGAGCCTAATGTTAACACCAATTCTTGTAAGGGGGGTGTTTTCTCTCCAGATTCGGGCCTGTGGTGTAAAATGCGAAGAAATGGGGCTTAAAGAACCCATCAAATGCACTTTGTCCAAGGTCGCAGACATGAGCGCAATGTGCAGCATGCAGAAAATCCATTTCAGGTTAAAAATGCAAGCAGGCGGGTGGCTCCTGTATTCAATGGCGAGGATCAATCGATGGAGCAGATCGACGGTTGACGGGTAATTGCAGTCAATAGAGTTGTGCGAGGTTTAGCGCAAGAGATAGTGCCCATATCGCCAAAATGATCGGTGTTGTTCGATCTAGTGGGGATAGGTGGAAGTTAGTCGGCTTTTCATGGATTGCAAGTTGGAAGGACAGGGTTCTCCCTTGGGTTTCAAAACCCCGAAACGTGAAATGCGATAGCCCCGGGGGCCTGGCCCGCGGTCATGGCCCAAGGTTCGATGGATAGGTGGGGCCTAAAGAAGAGGACATGGGCCTTTTGGGATATTTAAAGTGAAAGCGTCGATGTGATATGAACCGTCCACCCTGGGGACGTGTGGCGAAAATCCATGGTTTCGTAGGTTGAGAAACTGGTAGAATGAGACGGGATACAACATGTATCCTCGGTACGCGAAACCCCAAAAGGATCAGGCTCGTTCAGTGAGAGCAATCTCATCTATCCGATCTTAGAAGACACACGGTGGAGGATCCAGGCGAGAAGGGGCCCCACGTCTAAATATTGATCCAGGCCATTCAACCAGGGGGTGCATGGCGCGCGATCAAGATCGGTCGCTATTTCGGCTACCGGGACTTCAAAAGACAAGGGGTCTTGGTCTACTCCCTCCAATCGTTGAAGCACGATTCGTGAAATCCCCCGAGGTTTGGACCCATAGTCTTGGCGCCCGATCATAAGGTAGCAGGGATGGTAAGTGGGGGCCAATGAGTTTAATTTCTCATTGAGTGACGAGCAATCACAGTCGTCCAATGAAAAAATATTTGGGCCGTCGATCCCTGAGGACAGGTGGCACGCGATTAAGCCCAGTCGCTATTTCAGCTACTGGGACTTCAAAGGACAAAGGTTTTCTCCTCCACTGCATTTCAAAACCCCGAAACATGAAATGCGAAAGCCCTGGGGTATAGGCCCATGGTCCTAGTCAGTGATTATATGAGCAAGGGGTAAGGAAGGCACCAGCATGATGTAACCCCCTTCACGATTTCGACAATCAGGATAGTCAAGGGTGAGGAGTTTACTCCTTCCCATTGCCGATATCCAAAATCCGTGGAGCACCTTTGGTTTTAGCACAAGGTCACAACCCGCTATCATATGGAAAGTAGGGCCAAAGGGAAAAGATAGGTGCCTGTTCAGACCATAGACAGCTAAGAGTCGGATAAGGAATAAATCCTGGTCGTCGATGCTAAGGGAAGATCAAGCCATTGGTTTGGATAGGGAGATTTCACAATGCAAGGTATCGGAGATCCTGGACACAGCATGAGGAAATCCCCAAAAGGAAAATGTCGAAGCGTCCTTGAAGATAGTTGCATGGCCATGTGGTTACGTTGAGAGTGAAACCTGAAGAAATGAAGGCTGGCCTCCAAGCTTTGGAAAGCTGACATGTGGTCACTCTCTGTGTATTCAGTCTCAGCCACCCTCTATGGAAGAAGTAGTTAATGAATATTGAGCAGGTGGTTGAGACCTCATCTCAACCCATAAATGGAAGGCGTGGGGAGGGTCAGAAGCAGTCAGCTTGTGGTACTCCAATGGACAGTTTCCCTATAGAAGCCATGTCATCTGAAGCAATGTCAGACAAGAAGTTACATGTACAGTCTGTAGGAAGATCATGTGCACGTAAAGCCTTAAATGAGGTAGCTCAGCTACCCTCCCACGGCCAAGGAGGTGAATTTCTCTGAGTATATAGACTCAGTTTTCATATTTTGTAAGGATTGATGGTAGAGCTAAGCTCCCTATGGTAACCATTGACCTATGGTAGATACTTAAGTGCTTAAGTATCAAAATGAGTTTTTATTACAATGATTAGTTATGATAAGTTAAATTAACCAAGTAATTGGCGGAGGCAGGAAGGACACACCAAGAGTTGCAAGTTTAATGGAGGACGTCCTGCATCATAATAGGGTTCTAGAGTTTAGGATGAGATTTGGTTAAGTAGGCGCCTCAGATGGAACTACACAGATCCAATTATTTTTACCTCTCGAGAATCGATCTCCTAGGTGGTTATGGAGGGGGTTCATTACTATTTTGGAAACTGTTTATCTCTTCTTCCACTATTCTCCACCCTCTCCTTTTTTAGTTGATTTTTTATCCGTTTAAACATTTTACTAACTACCATGGCTTTCTTGGTGAAGAAAAGTATCAATGCAGCAACTTTTTACTAGTTGGCAGACCCTAATGAACCTAGCATTTCTATCTTCTCAACCATTAGTATCTGTCCGAACCTCGGTACCATAATTCTTTGACAAGATTTCTCTACTGAAAGACATCCACTATAACCCTAAGGTGGTAGGCTCAAGTGACTGTTGGAAGCTCCTATATGGATAGTGAGGTCAGTGCACTCATGGGTGTGAATGAGGAGGAGCATTAGGAGAGGGTGGGATTTTTTACCTCAGTGGACGTGTTATGTAGTAGTAAAGGCAGAAGATGGCATCTTAATGGGTGAGTTAATACCCCACTATCTATCTCGACGGAATTAACATTTTCTCCTACCTCCAACGCTAAACTTTACCAACAGTCTGGTAGAGTGATGGACTCACATATTTCTCGAGGTATTGCTTGTATGCATGGTGTGGTTTCTCTGGGTTTTTTGTCTGAGTGTGAAGAGCAGGAAAAGGGTGGCCAGTTTGGTCAGCATAAGGCGAAAGTCTCTAATATTTCTAAACTTACCAACAGACTGGTAGAGTGACGAACTCTCATATTTCTCGAGGTATTGGTTGTCTGTCTGGTGCGGTTTTTGCGGGATTTTCTTCTGAATGTGGAGAGAAGGAAAAGGGTGTCCAGTTTGGTAGACATAAGGAAAAGGTTTAAAATATTCCACCTGAAGCACAGGAAGTGGAGGTGCAGGGAGGACGCTCAAAAGGAAAGAGGGGAAGCCTTAAGCGCTCGACGCGGGTGTGGAGGCAAAAACAAACTAAAAACATAATGGTAATGGGTATGGATGTAGGACTCAAAGAGTCATGTACTCTAGCACTTTGTGCTTTGGTTGGGAGGTTGGATTACCATTCATGCTGCAAAATTCCACTCTCAGAGTGGATGCACAATAACTAATAACCTTTGATAGGTTATTCCCCCTAGGTATTGACTCTGTCGAGAGGGTGGTTTGGCTTTGTGTTTAATATCCCAGAAGATGCTGTGAGGATTCTACAAAGGTTTTTGGGCTATGAGGGTGGGAGTATGATTTTGAAGAGGTGGTGAATCATATTTGATCCAACGACAGAGTATTTCAGCTTTCGTCACTTATGGGTCTTACTCCCAGGTATACCTCTATAGCTGTGGAATACAAAAGAATTGTAGGCGATTGGTAATACCTTAGGTCATTTTATTCAGGTTGATGAAGAAGAACTACAATCCATGGACAATAGACTAGAAAAGGTGCCAGTGGAAGTGGACATCCATGCGGGGTTTTTGGAAACTCTTTAAATCGAGTGGATGGGTCACCTGCTCGTACAGAGGTTGGATTACTTGGGCATACCTTTTCACTACTCTCTCTGTAGCCATACTGGACAACTTCGAAAGGAATGTCCACGTATATACGGGGCTTTGGTTAAGGAGGAATCCTCTAAGGATATTCCATCTGACAGTTACACTCCGATGATGGATTCTCAAGAGTTGGTGCTTACTCTGGTACGAGAACAATGGATAGTCCAGAATCACCGGACCCCAGTTTTTTTGGTAAGTTAAAAAAAATTTGTCCCACGTTGTATTTTTCGTTATCTACATGGGAGAGATATCACTTAGATAGTATATTCCTTCTGGATCTACTTCATTCGTCAGAGGTAGATAAGGGTAAGGTATTGGAATCTGATCCTGAGTTTACAGAAATGTTAGATGTTCGGGCAGGGCCCTTATCTGAGAACGTAACAACACGAGAGTTGAGATCCCCTGTAATTCTTGAGATTTTGACTGCGGATGACTCCAACATTTCTTCAGGTTATAGTGAAACCGTCACTAGTGACCTTTCTTTGGATAGGATGATTACAGAGTTGATTCCTTCTTATAGAGAGACCTCAAGCCCCACTCTGATACGGACCTACTTGGGGAAGGAGGTTGTCATCAGACCTGTATCTAGTGAAGATGTTAGGGATCCTCTAGGTGATGGGGATTTCAAATGGAATGACCCTGCATGTTCATGGGGTTTGGGGTATGAATTATATCCTATCAAAACTAGGAGTGCCTGCAAAAATGCGGGGACCAACAGTTCTTTCTTTGCAATCCAACTATCTTCTGACATCGATCAGGGGGTGCTTAGAGGCATGAAATCCCTTGCAAGGGATAAATCATAATCCTACTATCTATCAATATCAAAGGGGTAGGAGGACCCATAAAATTGGCCTCCATATCTAAAACAAATCATATTATAATTTTTCTACAAGAAACTATGGTGGCTACGGAAAAGGCAAGAAACCTTTTGTATGCTCTCAGACTTGAGTGGATGATTTGTGCAGTAATTTATGTGGGGACGTCTAGTGGTCTCTTGGTGTCTTGGGATCCAAAATTATTTGATTTAGAGCCCATCCTAAGTTGTGGTGGTATGTCAAGTTTAATATTAATGGATAAAAGGAAGGTTTCCTTTCTGAATGTTTACGGCCCCTGTCAAGAACACAAGATTTTCTGGGAAAAGTGGACAGTAGGGGCTTGTTAGCTCATGATGCTTTGGTTATGGAAAGAGATATCAATTTCACAACATTTTCAGAGGAGGTATGGGGGGTTTCAGCTTTGGTAGACTCTTTGGCGGCCTTTTCTAAGGCGATTTTTATTAAAAATAAACTAGTGGACGTAGTCCCTGCCGAGGTGGTTCCTACGTGGCATAATGGCAGGTCGAGATTTGATGGAATTACTAAAAGGCTTGATCGAATCTATGTTGCGGAGGATATTTTCATCTCATCTCTAATATACAGAACTTGGGTTGAATATCCCTATATTTTTTATCATGCTCTAGTACTTCTTCAACTGGGCTCTGGGATGTCGACGATCACACATCCATTCAAGCTAAACCCAGCCTGGTTACGTGAAGATTCCTTTTCCAATATGGTTTGGAAAGTGTGGAATGATTTACAGTTTCAATAGGTTATGGGAGCACAAAGGATATTATTAGAGAGACTCATTTTTCTAAAATCTCGAGTTAAACTATGGTCCAAGGAAAAACGCTTACAAGAACATTTAGATCTGAAAAATATTGAAGATGCTTTAAATAATAACTATAAATAGAAGTCTCAGGGTTTACATAGAAAAGATTCTAAACAAAATTTGATGTTACTTGAGGAAGAGCGCAAAAAAATCCTGCTGGATGAGGAAGAGAGATGGCGACAAAAGAGTCGGGTTATATGGATTAAAAGTGGAGATAAGAATAAAAACTTTTTCCACCATTTTGCAAGCTACAGGAAAATAAAAAGCACATATGGGAGATAAAGGATGAAGCGGGTTGGATACATACAAGCGAGGAGTCCATAAAGGATGAAGCTACCAACTTCTTTAAATCTTTCTTACATGAATTACTACATATTGAAAAATTTGCGATGTCCACTTGCGACGAAAGTACTATTTCGTCGCAACATGCAAGAGAAAAAGTTCATTTTTTTCTAAATCCATCACGTATTCGTCCCTATCTCGGCAACTCTAGGTTGACTGAATTATTATGGTAAATGTTCATCGCAAGAGCGACGACTTACCTAACCTTAAAATTGACCATTGAAAATAACCTAAAATATTAATAAAAAGAATAAATATTTTTAGGTCACGTTCGTCGCAATTGTGACGATAATGAACTAAAATTGGAATATAAATATTTGACGATTTAAAGATGTTGCTACAATCTTTCTATAACAACGATGGTTCCGAAAGGATGTTTTTGTGCGGAAGAATGTCGCAGAATGTTGTTAGAGGTGGGGAAAAAAGTAAAGCGAGTGAAAAGGGTGATGGTAGATGTTATTGCCCTTGTAAAAAATGTTTCCTCAGACGTCCCATAAGAATTTTAATAGCAACAGCTACAAAACATTGTAGGAAATATGGTCACATTGATGGTGGATTGAATGAATATCGTCCCATGGTAATTAACTATATATTCATTATCTTTTTTTATTTTTTCAATTTTATACAAAATTATATATATGTATATATATTGTTTGAATGTTTGTTATAGTATACACTAATTTTGCATGATTGTTTGTAATTATAAAGTTAGAGTTTCCCTCTAACTTTCCACAGAATATTACGCCACCAAGTATTAGTAGAAATGATGTTGTACAAGCTAAGGAACATCATCATGACCAAGAAAATGAGGATCTCATGGAAGAAGATGATGGGACAAATCAAGTTAATGATCCCATGGAAAATGATGATGGGACAAATCAAATGATCCAAGATTTGTTTTTGCAGTCGGATGAGGATGGGGAAAATGTTGGTATTTATGATGAACCTCTATTAGAAAAGGAAAATAAACAACTTTATGAAGGATCAAGAGCAAATCTTATCTCTGCTACATTGTTGCTAGTGAACTTAAAGGTTATGAATAATCTGTCGAACACTTGTATGACACAGATACTAAGGTATGCAATATGTTTCATCTCATATTATACATAAATGTTGATTTTTTTCTATTTGTTTTTAGTGTTAATTAATGTGTAAAATAAGAATGCAATTTTTACGATTAATATTCTTACATTAACTAGTTGTTTGTTATGTTGTAGATTGTTAGGTGAATTTTTGTTACCATCGTCAAATATTTTACCTCGCACATATCGAGGTTTGCATGCCATTATGAAAGACATTGGAATGGATTATCAACTATAGATGCATGTCCTAATGACCATATTATATATTATGGACAACATGCTTCGAAAACCAAATGTTTGCAATGTATTATCAGTAGATATCGAACCGATCAAGTAACAAAAGGGTGTCTCGAAACATTCTTCTTCATATTCCCATAATCCCACGTTTGCAGCGATTGTTTAGGTGTGAAAGCATAGCACAATTTATGTATTACCATGCACGTAACAGAAGTGAATATGGTGTTCTTCAAATGCCTGCCGATGGTTCTGCATTTACGGAAATTGAAGAAAAATAGGAAGATTTCAAATATGAACCTCGTAATGTTAGGCTTTCATTGGTAGTTGACAGTGCTAATCTATTCGGAGAGCTTAGGTCTATTTACTCAGTCTTTACTATTTTTGTTATCAACAATAATATTCCTCCTTGGATGTCAATAAAGAGGGAGCACATAATGTTGACAATGATTGTTCCAGGTATTTGTTTACATTAATTTTTTGAAATTAACATTTTCATTTATTTCAATTTTTTCATAATATATTTTGTTTATTTATTCAATTATATATATTACATGATATCATTCCTTTAGTAATTATGTGTAATTTCAAACAATTAGGTAAGTACCAGGTTAAAGATGTGAATGTATATATCGAGCCTTTTATGATATGAATGTATATATCAAGCTTGCAAAGTATCAAAAATTGAGATTTCAAGTTGATAAACCAAATATGAAATGAATCCAAGCATCATTTGATAGCGTCGCAAGAGAGACGAATGTAAATAATCTTGTGACGAATTTGCTATACTATAGACGAAAAAATTTCGGCGATAATTTTATGCCACCATTAGTATGTAATTTTGTACAAAAATAATGGATCTTTGGGACTACACCATGTTCAAGGAACGAAGAATGATGAACGATGAACGAAAATTGCATGATGACTAGACACCGACAGTAGGGACCTGCGAATGGGGCCAACGTTGAAATTCTTTCAAACAGTTTCTATATGCACTGAAATTTGTCATGGATAGACTATTGGCATGCCTTAACGGTATGGGAGGGTTTCTAGACTCAAATTTGAGTGACACACACACTTTCTTCCATTATCACTTCATCATGTAAACCATAAACCCTAATTTTCTTTCAGAGTACCCAATTTGGTTGACGCAAGTTTTAGGCTTTCGTCGGTCTTTTATATGTCTCATCAACCTTTAGTATTTGTCATTGTTTGGTCAGTTGTTATTCACTGAGGGGATAAGTTGAGGCATTCTTGAAATTTCCTAGAGCTCTTCCAATATTGTCGTGTATTTTATTCTTCTAAATGTCGTCAACTATCTACCATAACATCTAAGAAAGGAAATAATTTTTCTAATGGAATATTCCCACCAAATTAGAATTCAACCTTTGTTCCCTCGGGTCCTTGGACTTAGCTTCCATATTTTTGGGTGGATAAATTCCCCCACTCCCCTATTGAACAATGGGTTAGCGTCCATATTTATAGGACCATGCAAATAATTCTTTCTATTCTTAAATATGTTAATTGTTTGGCTAGAAATTCTATCCTCCACTCAATTCCCATTATGATGTGTTGAGGTTCATTCTTCATTTATACATTAATTTTTTGAGTGGGTATATGTTCCTTGTATTTAAGAACAACTTAGTTAGTATGGTTATGGGATACCTTCATTGAATTTTACATTTACCAGTGGTAACATTGGTCAAGTGTGATGGCTAATTTTCCTTCTCATCATTTACTTGAGTGGATTCTTCCCTTTGGGTTTAGTTATTAGTTTTGATTCTATATTATAGCAACAAAAAACTTAGATTATCCATCTTCCAATGCTACAATGATCCACTATCAAATGATTTATTTCCTCTAAGCAATCCTCTAGTTATACTACCCTTTCCCTTTGCATTCATATAGTTCATCTTGCCTGCTTCTAGAGGATTCACTAGAAATAGCCAACTCCTCATTCACTATTGCAACTTATTAAATCAATAATTATTCAACATTCTCCTTTTTTGAATGCAATTGTGTTGGCTCACTAATCATCAATGACTATTTCTCCTTCTTGGTGGTCACAATTTTGGTTTCTCTAATTATTTTTGTCTCCATCATAATGATTATTCTATAATCACCATCTAATATTATTAAATTGGGTAGAGTAAGATCTTTTATTTCCATATGAAATTGAAATCATTAATAGTCCAATTGATAATGTTGCAGTGATCCTTGTAATCTATTGAATGAATTCAATATGAAATGTTCATTGATCACCTTGTTGAAGCAATTGATGGATTTTATTGTCAACCAACAACTCTAGTGGCCTCAATTTTGATTTCTCTAACTTTCCCCATGTATCCTTCATCATATTGTTTACTATGGAACCATCATCCAATAACATATTGGTTAAAGAGAGATCTCCTATTTCCATATGTATTTTTGTGCTCCATCCTTGTCTAAGATCATAATGTTTGTAACCTATACTCCTTGTTTCATCGTATCAATAATTTTTTGGTATTGATGTCATTAATAGTCTAATTGATTGTCATGATAGCCCTCTAAATATGTAGAATTAATTCTTGCCAAGTTTCTCATTGATCACCTTGTTGAAGCCATAGTTATAGCTTTTAGCATCTATCAACTCATTCTTCAATAATGTGTAGGTCAACATGAATTCTAGAGTTTTCTTATTTGTATCATGCATTCCATGTTCTATGGAAATCAACACAAATTCTCTCTCTTGTGCTAGTTTGAACATTCTTTGCATTTGGTTCCTCATTTCTCTAGTGTGTGTTGGTTGACATAGATTCTTTTGTCTTTGTGTCAACAAACACATTCTACTTAATTGTTTTCTTAATACAATGAATTTACAATTCTC
>JASDQU010100356.1:780156-792563 GCA_032191745.1 Picea mariana
CTATGGAAATCAACACAAATTCTCTCTCTTGTGCTAGTTTGAACATTCTTTGCATTTGGTTCCTCATTTCTCTAGTGTGTGTTGGTTGACATAGATTCTTTTGTCTTTGTGTCAACAAACACATTCTACTTAATTGTTTTCTTAATACAATGAATTTACAATTCTCTACTAATGACTCTCCTGTTATTTTGGTGTCACTAGACACATCTTCCTTTTCACCTATGTCAATTGACATAGACATGACCTTTGTATTCTCGATATTGTAGGGCCATGTTATGGTAGGATTTGATGTTGTTTCAGTGCTCTTCATGTCTAAATGTTGTATTAGGGGTTATGGTAGTTAAGCTCATTAGGAGTTACAAGTCAAATAAAGGTTACATTGGTTTAAAATTGTGCTTTATAGGGATTAGGGGTTAATGTTTATAGGGGTTAGGTATGGCGAGAATTAAGGGTTAGGTGTTAGGGATGATAAGGGTTATAGTGTTATGGAGTAAAGTGGTTATATGGTTTGAGTATTATAAGGATTAATGTTTGTGAGATATAGGTATTAGGTGCTTATGGTTAATAAGTTAGGATTTAGCTATTTGGGGTTTATAAGTTAGAAATTATAGAGGTTATAAGTGATTAGGGTCAACATAGGTGATAGACTAGTACTAATAATGGATAGATGTAATAGTTAATGTACATGTTTGGGGTTATAAGGGTTAAAGATTAGGGTTAAATTTTCAAGGGTTTAGGGGTTTGGGATTCTAAAAATTGTAGTGGTTATGAGTCAAATGTGTTTGGGGAAATAAATTATAGTGATTATAAGGGTTAATGGCCATAGGTTCTTAGGGGTTAAATGGTTACTCGGTAATAGTGGTTGTACGTAATATTATTAAAAATATAGTTACAGGGGTTTAGGCGGGATCTAGAAGAGATTTAGTGAAGATATCTACTTGTTGATCTACTAAAGGAACAAAGATTCACACAAGTTGTCCTTGAGCACGAGGTTACCAAATTTAGTGCATCCAAATATCCATGTGTTTTGTCTTCTGATGATGCATTGGATTATGAATAAGCTCAATGGTACTTTGATTGTCACAAAGATGGAATGAGTTTGTGGAGGAAGACCAAGTTGATCAAGCATCATTTGTATCCAGGGAAGATGCTTCCCGACATGAACTTCACTAGCATAGTTGTCGTTAGTGGAGAAGAGAATAACAACTTGTTTCTTCTTAGAACACTAACAAATTGGTTCAGAGCCAAGAGAAAACAAGTAGCCCAAGGTAGATATTATCTCATCAAGATTGCTAACCTAGTGGACATTGAAAAATCCGAGGCAGATATGAGTACAATCGGGCATGGATGGTAATCGGTTCTCCATGTTTTCAATGGCTGTCGAGGGGGCACAAAACACCGCAAGACGTGTGTTGCTCTTTCAAATGTTGGACCCTATCTCTAGTTGAACCGATTTCAGGGTGGGAAATTCGTTAAAAAGAAAAGATAACTCTTCCCAAGCCCCCAATGACATCTCCAGATTTCCTAACATTGTCGTCCACCACCATGTCCCGGTTCAGGAATATTAACCCAATTATCTTTCGATGGTCATGCAGAGTGCACCCTTGATACAAGGATTCCCCATCTCTTAGGATCGACTAACCGACCATGTCCAAGTGATGTTCACATGGAACATTTCCCCACTTCACTCTTCAAAGTTCTCATTTGAATATTTTCTACTACCACCAAGATCTGCACCAGGGGCACATGTTGATATCATGAACAAAAACTATATATTATATAATATATTCATATAACATATAACATAATATATAAAATTTCTACAACAATGAGTAAATTCATAACAACCTCTATAAACATTTCAGTGGCAAATTGTTTGACGAAAGGCCAACATAGTAAAACCAAGAAAAAGACCAAAAATAATTGAGTGGGAATTTTACAGTTTTAAATGCATACAAAGCTCTTCATTAGGTTGGTAAATTTCTTGTAGCATCATAACATTAGGTTGGTAAATTGAGAAAATTCATTTGAGGGATAATTTTTTGTGGGCACCCCCAACCCCTCTAGAATTTAGTGAAATAATGATAATTTTGTAACCAATTTTTAGGTCTTCCCTACTCTAAAGACCCCATTGATGGTGAGTTGTTTACCCTCTCTTACTTATTTTCTTGCTTGACACTTAGTCAATGATATATCTGATTTCCTTTCAATAGTAGAAGGCATTTTCTTGTCCATGGCTAGTCCCCCCACCAACCCCCTTGGCTCCATCTCGAATTATTTTAACGATCTTAACAAACATAAGCACTTTAGGGCAATTTTTTTAGACTTCTTCTTAGGGTCATTTGTGGGTAGAAGGGATTGTGAGTTAGTCTCTTTGACCAAAACATTATTCGTTTGGACATGGACCAACTTAGTATCATTAGAGGCAAATCTCGTATATACATAGGGTACACTACATTCCCCCAGAACAATCTTATTCTAAATGATCTCCCCCAGCTCCTATAATAACTATTTTGAGCCAGACCTTCCCTCAACCCTTTTTGATCCAATTA
Organism: Picea mariana; assembly: GCA_032191745.1. NCBI lineage: Eukaryota > Viridiplantae > Streptophyta > Pinopsida > Pinales > Pinaceae > Picea > Picea mariana. The sequence goes on from JASDQU010100356.1 coordinate 782,709, forward strand.
GGGACTCAAACATTGAATGAGGACCATCACTTGTTAATTCCATATGTTTAGTAGTAGCCTCATAACCAATTGGAATCGAGAAGCCACTAGGAACATTATGAAGGTGCAAGAACATGTATGAGATATACATACCTCTTTTATCTGGAGATGTTGTTGGAGTTAATGTGTCAGGTTGTGTAAAATCCTTTCTAGATGTCGGCTGATGAGGATCATTCTTTAGACACCCAACTTCATAAAAAAACACACAAAAAAAAGAGAGTCTCCAACACTCTAATTTTTGTTGGAATTTCCAATTTCTCCATTCTGTATCCATATCCAATTTTTATAATAGACCTTCTATAAGGTCTAATTCAACCAAAATATGCCCAACCATCTGATCTTCCTCCTCCATACATCAATCGTCCAAAGCAACAAATCAACCAATGGTATTTCCTATGCCCTCCAATATCTTGCTATTCCAAAGCTCAATGGGTAAACCAGGAAACAATACCCACATCTTTTTAATGAATGTAGGTTCCCTTTGTGGGTCAAAGCCCAACATCCATCTCTTGAGACATAAACCTGATGGGCCCCATCACTAGTCATTTTCCAACAGAAGGGTTGCATATGCTTTAGATTGCACAAGAAAACATATCCAACCACATACAAGAAGATGAAAGGATGACAAGTACCCCAACATAGGCTTCTAATGCTCACCCAATCATAATTTCAAAGAGACACCTTTAACAATCTTGCCTATAAAATCTCCCAACCAGTGCCATGGTCATCAAACCTTTTGAGTGCTCAACATAAAATGTTCTAATTCTTCTTTGATGTGGCACTTATACTCTTTTTTTAATTGGGTTAGGGTGAACCTGTACAAACTTAAAACAATGTTTAATTGTGAATTTAGGTTAGGACCAAACTAAAAATAACTTAAAGTTGTTTCTATTAATTAAATTTTCTTTCATTTGGATCCTCTTCTACTAGGGATGACCTCATATGACCTGATGAGAATCATTCTTCAGACACCCAACTTCATGAAAAAACACACAACAAAAAAAGAGTCTCCAACACTCTAATTTTTGTTGGAATTTCCAATTTCTCCATTCTGTATCCATATCCAATTTTTATAATAGACCTTCTATAAGGTTTAATTCGACCAAAATATGCCCAATCATGCGATCTTCCTTCTACATACATCGATCCTCCAAAGAAACAAATGAACCAATGGTATTTCCTATGCCCTCCAATATCTTGCTATTCCAAATCTCAATGGGTAAACCAGGAAACAATACCCATATATTTTGAATGAATGTAGGTTCCCTTTGTGGGTCAAAGCCCAACATCCACCTCTTGAGACTAAACCTGATCGACCCCATAACTAGTCATTTTCCAACAAAAGGGTTTCATATTCTTTAGATTGCACAAGAAAACATACCCAACCACATATAAGAAGATGAAAGGATGAAAAGTACCCCAACATAGGCGTCTAATGCTCACCCAACCATAGTTTCAAAGAGACACCTTAACAATCTTGCCTATAAAATCTCCCAACCAGTTCCATGGTCATCAAACCTTTTGAGTGCTCAATATAAAATGTTCTAATTCTTCTTTGATGTGGCACTTATACTATTTTTTTCATTGGGTTAGGGTGAACCTGTACAAATTAAAACAATGTTTAATTGTGACTTTAGGTTAGGACCAACCTAAAAATAACTTAAAGTTGTTTCTATTAATTAAATTTTTTTTCATTTGGATCCCCTCCTACTAGGGATGACCTCATATGACTTGATGAGAATCATTCTTCAGACAGCCAACTTCATGACAAAACACACAACAAAAAAAGAGTCTCCAACACTCTAATTTTTGTTGGAATTTCCAATTTCTCCATTTTGTATCCATATCCAATTTTTATAATAGACCTTCTATAAGGTCTAATTCGACCAAAATACGCCCAACCATGCGATCTTCCTTCTCCATACATCGATCCTCCAAAGAAACAAATCAACCAATGGTATTTCCTATGCCCTCCAATATCTTTCTATTCCAAAGCTCAATGGGTAAACCAGGCAACAATACCCATATCTTTTGAATGGATGTAGGTTCCCTTTGTGGGTCAAATCCCAACATCCACCTCTTGAGACATAAACCTGATGGGCCCCATAACTAGTTATTTTCCAACAAAAGGGTTGCATATGCTTTAGATTGCACGAGAAAACATACCCAACCACATACAAGAAGATGAAAGGATGACAAGTACCCCAACATAGGCTTCTAATGCTCACCCAACCACAGTTTCAAAGAGACACCTTTAACAATATTGCCTATAAAATATCCCAACCACTACCATGGTCATCAAACCTTTTGAGTGCTCAACATAAAATGTTCTAATTATTCTTTGATGTGGCACTTATACTATTTTTTTCATTGGGTTAGGGTGAACCTTTACAAACTTAAAACAATGTTTAATTGTGAATTTAGGTTAGGACCAACCTAAAAACAACTTAAAGTTGTTTCTATTAATTAAATTTTCTTTCATTTGGATCCCCTCCTACTAGGGATGACCTCATATGACCTAATGAGAATCATTCTTCAGACACCCAACTTCATGACAAAACACACAACAACAAAAAGAGTCTCCAACACTCTAATTTTTGTTGGAATTTCCAATTTCTCCATTCTGTATCCATATCCAATTTTTATAATAGACCTTCTATAAGGTCTAATTCGACCAAAATATGCCCAACCATGCGATCTTCCTTCTCCATACATCTATCCTCCAAAGAAACAAATGAACCAATGGTATTTCCTATGCCCTCCAATATCTTGCTATTCCAAATCTCAATGGGTAAACCAGGCAACAATACCCATATCTTTTGAATGAACTTAGGTTCCCTTTGTGGGTCAAAGCCCAACATCCACCTCTTGAGACATAAACCTGATGGGCCCCATAACTATTCATTTTCCAACAAAAGGGTTTCATATTATTTAAATTGCATGAGAAAACATACCCATCCACATACAAGAATATGAAAGGATGACAAGTACCCCAACATAGGCTTCTAATGCTCACCCAACCACAATTTCAAAGAGACAGCTTTAACAATCTTGCCTATAAAATCTCCCAACCACTGCCATGGTCATCAAACCTTTTGAGTGCTCAACATAAAATGTTCTAATTCTTCTTTGATGTGGCACTTATACTCTTTTTTTCATTGGGTTAGGGTGAACCTTTAAAAACTTAAAACAATGTTTAATTGTGACTTTAGGTTAGGACCAACCTAAAAATAACTTAAATTTGTTTCGATTAATTAAATTTTCTTTCATTTGTATCCCCTCCTACTAGGGATGACCTCATATGACCATATGAGAATCATTCTTCAGACACCCAACTTCATGACAAAACACACAACAAAAAAAGAGTCTCCAACACTCTAATTTTTGTTGGAATTTCCAATTTCTCCATTTTGTATCCATATCCAATTTTTCTAATAGACCTTCTATAAGGTCTAATTCGACCAAAATACGCCCAACCTTGCGATCTTCCTTATCCATACATCGATCCTCCAAAGCAACAAATCAACCAATGGTATTTCCTATGCCCTCCAATATCTTGCTATTCCAAAGCTCAATGGGTAAACCAGGCAACAATACCCATATCTTTTGAATGAATGTAGGTTCCCTTTGTGGGTCAAAGCCCAACATCCACCTCTTGAGACATAAACCTGATGGGCCCCATAACTAGTCATTTTCCAACAAAATGATTTCATATGCTTTAGATTGCATGAGAAAACATACCCAACCACATTCAAGAAGATGAAAGGATGGCAAGTACCCCAACATAGGCTTCTAATGCTCACCCAACCAGAGTTTCAAAGAGACACCTTTAACATTATTGCCTATAAAATCTCCCAACCACTGCCATGGTCATCAAACCTTTTGAGTGCTCAACATAAAATGTTCTAATTCTTCTTTGATGTGGCACTTATACTCTTTTTTTCATTGGGTTAGGGTGAACCTATACAAACTTAAAACAATGTTTAATTGTGACTTTAGGTTAGGACCAACCTAAAAATAACTGAAAGTTGTTTCTATTAATTGAATTTTCTTTCATTTGGATCCCCTCCTACTAGGGCTGACCTCATCATCATCAAATATAACATCAAAATTTGTCCTTCCAAGTGAATTTGACCTTCTTTTTGCTTAATTAGTCAACCATTAAGGTCATTTATTTCCTTCTTTTGTAGACACAATGTCAATGAAGCATGTGTTATGCCTCCAGTGGACCTTGTTTGACCATAGAGATACTTTCTAATGCTCAAATCATTTGGTAGAAGTGGGGCTTGTTGTAGGGATGGAGGTGACTAGGGGTTGTTCCCCTACTACATGATGCTCTGACAACTCTTTAGATAAGACGATGGGTTGATCATCACTCTGAAGGTATTTCTTTTCTACAACATCGACCAATAATTTATTGCCTTACACCTTTCAACCAACTTATTGAAAAGCATATCCATGGGATTATTTGATAGGCTTGCAAAGTGTCATCAAGTTTCTTCCTTCTTTCCATGCAATGCTGAAGCAAAAAATCCTCGTCGTAGAATTCTTCAAGAGCCTACTCACAATCTCAAAATCCTGCAAATTGATTTGATGAAACTTGAAATTGAAGACACAACCCTTGGACAATCTTTATGAAACCATTAATGTGTTGCAATTCCTCTCAATGTACAAACGAACAATTTCATCATAATATCCTTATGAATAACGCTTAGGTATGCCATAAAATCCCTAGTTGTGACCTCCATTGTATTGTCAGTATCTGAGATGGAGGTCCTAAGGTGCTAAGTATGTAATGGTGGGGTCAGTTGTTAAGATGATGGGGAGGTAGGGTTTAAGGGAATGTGTTTCACCTTATTTTTTATACTAAATGCAAAACAAAAAACATCATAACATCTTCATGAATGATGCCCATGCAGCCAAATGCACATGGAATATGTGTCACTTATCATGCAACATGGATTAGGTAGATACCCTATCTTACCACCACTTCCCTTGCCACCCTTAAGTCCTTATTTAATTCCATAGGTTTATCATGCAATATGGTTTAGCATGTATTTTTGTTGTTGTCGGGATTTGGTGGTCTGTGCTTGTCATGCAACATGGATTAGGTAGATACCCATGTTCAACCCTAGGTTTCTTTGATTCCTACAAAACTATTATTGTTTCCCTATAGTATTGGGGTTTAGGATGGCCTTGTGGGAGTTGACAATGCAACACATGGGGGTTATCAAAAATTAGAGGTGTTTTGTGTCGTGTGGTTCATCTTCCTTGAGTATAGGGTGCCTAGTTGGGTTATCCTAGTCTAGTATTTATATTTTTCTATACCATTTCTATAAGTTATGGCATTGCTCAAGTTCAAGTGAGAATTTTTTTGTCTAGGTTCATTACGCACAAATCCAACAAACAACAACCTTAATACTATTTTTTTCTTAGATCCATATGATAAATTTATCATGTCCTTAGTGTTTTCACATTTCTAATATGTCCTTAATATGTCCAAAATCAAGAGGGATATCACATTAAATTAGGTGGTTGACCACTAATATTGGTAATTGCACCCTAGTATAATTGTGCCTCCAAAACTAAAGATATAAAAAAATTATTTAGAACTGTGAATATGATGGTGGACTTCTAACTAACAACACATGCACATGCAACTAAAGGTACAACCAAATAGGTACCTGTCAGATATTTCTTCGTCAAGTGAGGAAATCTTAGGACAAATAGAGGCTGGAAATGCGTCTGTATCTAGTAGATATGATAAGAAAATAAGGACCAGAGGTGAAAAAGTCAAAATAAAATTTTTTAGACGCGTGAAATTTTTTCTTGTTGAAGGAGGATCATGCTCTTATGATGATGAGAGCATAGGAGACATAGATGTTCCACTCAGGTATAAGCATCTGGTGAAGCAATGGATACCTAAGGAACTACCTCCTATAGATGTTGACTTCGTTGTCAACAATAGGACATATCGCATTGCACCATCCTCCCTACATGGCTTGGGGATATTTTCCGTGGATGGAATAATTGTAAAATACAATACAGTAACTGAATTGATGGACTATGTCGGACCGTGTTACAATTATAACGATTGGATGAGGTTGGTCCAGTACATGCGAAGTATGCGGAGATATGCACTCGCTGCAAATTATATACAACTAATAAACAAGGATAAAAATAAGGGAGCAACTATCTATATTGATGGAAGGCCTAAAGCTTCCGGCAATATTGAAGGGTTTATAAACATCACACGACCTGGGACAACAAACAAACAACTGAATTGCATATTTGAGGGACGTGAAGAGAATCGGGTAGTCCTATGCGCAATAAAAAAGATAGCTCCCGAGGAAGAGTTATTAGTTAATTACCATTTGAATCGAATAGAAACATTGACTAATAGTGTGCAGGTTCTTATGCAACACCGCTTTAAGAAACCTCTACTTATTGCATTATATTTTTTTATTATCTTTAACATTGTTGTAAATATTATCTTTAACATTGTTTTTTTGTTATCATTAACAATTTTTTAAATATTTGGGGGTTCTAATTATATTTTAATGTGGCAGGATGATCGTGGAAAAGGGCCAGCCGTAGAACATGTAAATGATTATCAATTTCCACTTTCATTTTACATTGTTTTTATTATTTTCTTATATAATTTTATTGAAATAACATTGTTTTTTCTGAAATTATATGTAGTCAGCAGGCCATGTGGATCATGATTCCGCCAATGAGGAGGGGTTTTATTCTTGCATTGATCCGATGCTCTTATTAAAAAAAAAGATCATTAAAGCTAACAAGGAACTTGTTAGCTTGTTAGATCATTCAGAACAAAATCCGGACGTCAAAGAAAGGATCAAGCTCCTTATGTCACAACTTAACACATATAAGGTAATAACCATAATTTTTTTTTTTTTTTAATGAACTCATATTTTCAATTATGATACTTTGTTCTTTAACTATTACATTATCTCATGAAAACACATTTTCTTTTTTATAAAGGAATATTTGGAGCCTATTCAGCCCAGGGTTGGTAGTAGTGGTGCTACAGAGATGCTACAGAGTCCTGATGTGGGTGTTCATACAGTTGCTAGAGAACTATTTACTTCTCCATTTTCCCCACCTCATTTAGATAGGATCCATGACACGCACCGACAGGCATCCACACCTCGATCAGAGTCTAGATATGGTGGCAAAGATGAGGATCATAGTGATGTGGTTGAGATGGTTGCATTTCCTGGAGCTAGACGTGTGACAAGCATGGGGACCCTTCCGTGCACATTTTTGGTCGATGATAATGGACTTCCATTAAAACAATCAAGACTCCTAGGTAGTTTTAATTCATATTTTAATTGTTTAATGTTGTCCTCCTACAGAAATCATCTAGATTATTAATTTTAAATTAATGATCATATATTTTTGTGTGTAGGAAACAACCTTTTTTATAGGCACATAAAGAGCAAGGCCTTGTCTATTTTTGGGGAAACCTTACGCATGAGGTGGAATTGCCATAATTCCAACCTCAAAAAGGAACTTATGGATTATCTTGAAGGCCTCTTTGGTGTAGACATGTTCAATACAAAAGCGGTCACATCTGCAACGGGTGAATATTTAAAATATACCAGGGATGTTTATAGACGAAGATTGGCAAGAAATCCTAGGTATGAGCATCCTCCCTCAATTCCAGAGAGGGAGTGGAAGTCGATCATTGATGATGCAAAAGAGAATATTTTGAAAAAATCAGGAGAACAAATCACTGGTACACCAAGGTAAATTACAAATTTTTGAATTCAATACTAGCTTTATTTTTCTTTAGATCTAAATAAAAGTGTGGTTATATATAACATACTTGAAAATTTTGATGATAGGTTGCCTGACACTTCGAAGGCAACCAAAGCAAGGATTTCCAAACATGGCCAACACAAGCTAGGCCAGGGTGGCTACTCGAGGTTACAATCACGAATCGTAAGTACCCAAACATATTAAGAATATTATTTGTATCACCTTACAACTTTAAGGTAATTGTAGCGAAAAACATTAAAAAATCATACCCTTATGCAATGCAGGGTGACGACTTCAGAACTGAAACCACGGAGGAAGACCTCCAACTTGGTTACAATTATGGTTATAAAGTCGTGGTTAATCGTAGAAAAAGCATGGGGATAGACCCCAAGATCCAATTTGTGGGATAAGGTAAATAAAAATCAGTTCACATTAACCTTTCGTTACTTATAAAATACGTAAATGTTTGATATCATCCATAATTTAATGTCTTACTTTGTTTTAATCAGGGGAGCAGCACTATCAACAAAACCATTAGTACTGAACAACATAGCATTGATAGCGAAACGCCACCAAAAGATCATGGTGCTCCCCAGCAGCCTCATCCCAGTGAGGTGCAGCCCCAAGATGTTCTTGTGACTGAGGCCCACGATGGTAAAATGTCTATATATTAATCATATACTTAATAATTTTGTACTTATAAATTTTGACGTTTCAATGGCAGAGAATGTCATAGATGATCATCCTCGACCTGAAGATTGGGTGAATAGGCCGGTATCCATTCCAACGATGTCGACTAGAGGACCAGGTAAATAATTACATTGCAGAGTTTTTTTTAATATTAATGAACTACTTCAATGATATTTAAAAATTGGCCATATAAATTTAATATTTTTTATTTTTTTAGGTGATGGCCCCTCACAACAACATCGGCGTCGTGGGTACGAGACTAGACGTACTCAGCGTGAAAGGAATGAAACAACATCATATGTTGAAGAGCACCCAGTAAACGAATACATGGACGTGGATGATTTGCTTAAGAACTGGAAAGCAAAAAAGAAGACTAAAAGAAATTCATGATGTCATGTAATAATTTTATAAGACAGTTAGATGTACATTATATAGCTGATAATATACACAAGGTTATTTCTATGGATTGTATATATCTATGAATGTAATTTTGTTATACACTTAATGATAATTTCAGCTTCTCTTAATGATGCAACTTCCAAAATCTTGTGGCATGATATATGCAACTTTGAAAGTCTTGTGACATGTTTCATTGTGTCTCACATGACAAAGACATTACCATTCTTTTCATTGTGTCATGGACATGGTGTTGCTACTCAACATTGACTCAAAGCCTACTTGTTCATTCCTCTATGATATGTACAATGATGTTGAACCTTCCACAAATCATTGCGAGCAGAAAAATAAGCCAAGGACAGGAACCCAAGGATTTCAATGTTAAGGTCTTGTGATTCCACAAGGTGGGATACAAAGAGGAATTTTTACATGCATAAACATGCTAAATACCTTGATTGAGAATGTGGATGTAACAAGTTGAACATTGAAATCATAGAGCGATGACATAATCGAGCAATATGGGTGGTCATAGATGTTTAGCTATTATTCAGTCATTTAACCTTTTAATGTCTTTGAAAAATGCAGGTTTGAAGGGTGGTCACCTCCACGATCCAAAACACATTTCCAAAAAGATGTAAATCATTTTCTTCTCTTGCATCATGAAATTTTCCTTCATTTCCTTGTATACTTAAATTCAAAATCGGAAAAACAAAAATGACACATAACATGCATAACACATAATTTTTTTATGATTGGGAGTAATAGTAATGTTGCATATTCATAAACAAAAAAATGAGACTTATCTTTTAACAAAAATTGGTCCAAGAGATTGGTCATGTAAGAGAAAATTTCCATTGAACCACAACCATATAGTGTAGATACCACCACCAACCTAGGCTATGAGGCCACCATGGTGAAAAAACCAAGCAATAAGATTCTATATTT
>JASDQU010100356.1:818564-832433 GCA_032191745.1 Picea mariana
ACACACACACACACACACACACAAAACATTTGAAAGTAAAAAAATTATTATGGTTAAAACACACACACACATATATATGGAGAGAGAGAGAGAGCAACATAGATCCAATTCCTCAAGTTTCGCATCTTGAGGGATTTGATGCCATAGGTGCATGATAGATCCATAGTTAAGATGGATCTTACACTGGTGTGTAAAACAATAATGAATTAGTGAAATATACTTCTCTTCTAATTACTTGAACTAACTTTTATTGTTATATAAAAGAGGTTTGTGTACTTGAAAAAAATTATGTTATTATTGGTACAACAACTAATTGGTCTATGAATTGGATTCATGTATATAATGAAGGGATCTATTTTATTACGAGTAGGATTCCTTTGTAATTGGAAAAAAATGGATTCATGTAAATAATGAAGAGATCATAGATATTAGGTTGACTCCTTTTGAATTAGAAAATCATTTTTTTTTTACAGAAACGGTTATAGAATATTTTAATGGGGTGGTCTAGCCACAGAATCGATTACAAAATGGCCTCAAATTTCTTCGGGCCTGTCTTTCTGATCCATTCTACTTCTATAGCTATAGACTTTTGAACTGAACTAGATTCTGTACGCCTTCAAAAAGAACTGGTATAAAGTTAATTGCCGAGACTCCAGTCACTGTTTCAGCATCTGTCTCAACACTGTTTCAGCATATGACTCAGCACTGTTTCAACAATTCCAGCGGTGTTTTAGCATATGCTCCAGTACTGTTTTAGCTTATGTTCCAGCACTGTGTTTCAGCATTATTTCAGTGACCCGGTTCGACTGTAGGTCATTACATCCTTTTTGACTTGAAAGTTTTTTTGTTTTTTCCTTTTTGGCACTGTCTTCCATTCTTTGCTTTGAAGAGGGTGGCTTTCCTTCAGACGTGGAGGGCCTTATTCATCAGTTGAGTCAGGGATTTCTTCATCTTCTAAGTCGGCCCAGCTTGAGACCTGGAGTTCAGGCTGAGAAATGCCTGGCATTATGATTGGATCAAATTCTGCCTGGGCATTCCCCTTGGGCTCTTTAGGGGAAGGAGGTTGTGGCTCTTGAACAGAGGAGACTTGTTCCGTTTTCTGTGGAACAATCTCTGAATCTTCATCGCTTGAAGTATCATTAGCCGGTTCTATGCTTTGATGCTCAGGAAGAGATCTGACCCACCATGTAGCTTTGCGTTGATTCTTGGGGTTTCTATTTTTCTCAGGGAGCTTCTAACATTTGATGGCTAAGTGCCCTATTTCAAAACAATTTCTGCACCTAAACTGCAGATTCTCGTAGTCTAGTTTCTGCGACCAAGAATAATTCTTCCCTTGAAGAGTGATTTGCGCTGGGAATCCTTTACTGAAATCCATCTCTACACAGATCCGAGCATAGGTAGTGAAGCCACATTTGGTTTCCGAACTGCTACTATGAAACTTGCCAAGAGCGTTTCCAATATGGCTAAGAGAAGAATCCCCCCAGAAATGAATAGGCAGACCAGGGAGCCTTACCCACACGGGGGACATAGGGATGGAAGCTGAGGAGGGGTCGAAAGAAGGGGTCCAGAGCTGCAGAGATAGACCCGACCTGCCCCAGAACCAGGGCCCATAGCTGAAGATCAAATCTCTATCCTTAGCGGAGGCAAAAATAACGATGAAGAAACCTTTAACACAGGGGCGAACATGAGCTTCGAAGTCGAGGAGGGGAGTCCATTATGTAGCAATCCAAGAATGCAGATCCGCCAGGCGAGGCCAGTAGCCGTTAAACCTGCAAAACAGGGCATTAGATCTAAAAAAACCCTCGTGATCCACCGCTTCCTGAGGTACAAGGATCATTGGATCCGGAGCTTCACGAACCATAGGAAAAAATCCAGAGGAGCGGCCTTGGACCACGTCCTTGAAGGAGGGCGGAGATAGAATAAACGGGGTGGCTGAGGATGCACCTGTCGCTGCTTCCGGAGGATGTGGCTGAGCAGAGGAGGGAGGATCTCCAGACGGGGAGCTGGAGGGGTCGCCCGGGCATCGAACAGAGGGACGTTTGGGGAGCGAGCTCTGGTGAGGGCCGAGCTCACGCAAAGAGGCGTGCGGAGCTGCAGAGGAGGCCGCCGCCATCTCTAGGGTTTTTTTCGTATTGAATTAGAAAATCATTATTATCTCAATGTTTATGAATTAAATTCATATATATATACATTTGAAGTCTATATTTTCAATGGAGCTTCAATGGAGAAATAAAACCCATGGAGAATTCATGGCCACACTCCCATATATTACTTTGAAAAAAATATCTAACCATATTTTTTATTATTTCCCTAAATTATTTGTCAGATCATTAGTATTGAATAAATCTGTGTTTCCAAACCCATTGGATTGAGTTCTTTATTTCATCCTAATGTGACCATCCACTAATTCACGTGGCCAAATAGAGTCATATCAATCTCTTTTACTTGAATTAATAACAACTCCACATCAAGGACAATACAAGCTCCCCCTTGTTTCGGAAGGCGAAGCAAAGGAAGGGCTCTGTGGAAATGGCTAGGGTTTACCCTAGCCGCGGGCCGCAACAATCTATGACTTGTCCTACTCGTCTTCCTCTGGTGCAGCCCTGGGCCTGAGACAAATTTCTATCTTGGTTTCTCCATGGTTTTCTCCCGGTGTTTGGTCATGTTTCCCATGATGTGGACCGTCCACCATTGGTCTGGTGTGAAGGCTCAGTTCGATGGCTGCGGAGCCAAGTCACCCTCGGCTCTGGTTTCCCTATCGATCTCTCATTTGGCTGTTGATGCGGCGGTTCCTGGAGATCCGTTTTCTTGATAGTAGTAGTCTGGATGTGATGGGTTTTCTTGCAGGCTCAAGCCGTTTCCTCTGGTTCAAGCTTTCCTCCGATGGTTGGGCTTTGTTGATCTGCAGTGGATTTCTCTGGTTTTGTGGGAAGAGGCAACTTGTTTTTGTGCCTTTTATCTTCCACATTTCAGAAGAGGTTTTGGGCTAGAGATTTGAGTTCCTCTCTCAAGGAGTGTGGTGTTAGGTAACACGTTGAGGTCCTTTTCGGGGACATGCAGTGGTGGGTAACACTTTGAGGTCCTTTTCAGGGACATGCAGTGGTGGGTAACACTTTAAGGTCCTTGTTGGGGGCATGCAACTGTTTGTTTTTTTTCATTCTTTTTTTGAGATTATGGTGTGGATGATGAGGGGTACAAAGTTATATCTGCCTCTTTTGGGTTTTTTTTTTTTTTTTTGCAGCATGCGTATTGGCTTGTTTAGCATCTAACTGTTTGGTTTCATTTGGACTTTAGTACCTCCAAGTCTTTGGGATGGCTTTTCCTTCAAGTTGTATCAAAGAAGAAAACAATTATATATAAATATAATGAGTAATTTTTTTGTTGGAAAAAAAAAGTTCCTCCTTGTTACATCCTATGTGACCATCTAGTATTTACTTCGACATTCCCATTTGCCCATTTAGGAAGTATGCTAGTTTTTTTCCAAGAAAAAATTTGCTCAATTATATTATCATATAATTTTTTTACAACTGCCATCACATCCAAGTGAATCCAACTACATCACAGGTATAAAGGATTCAAATACAAGCTTTACAAAAATAAAAATATGTAAATCGAAGGTCCTCAGAAAGTTCAAGACTAAATTGTTTTGTCATTACAAGACCACTTCAACAAAAAAAAAAACTCTCCCAAAAGACTAAACATGTACTAGATAACCAAGCAAAGGAACATGTCCACTCAAAACAGTTTAATGGACTCTAATTTGACGCATGGGTCCTTCTTCTCCATTGATCCAGTGATGATAGAATAAAATCCCTGTAGTATCCTCCAAAGCCCACTTAGAAAGCTTCTCTGCTTCTACATTAAAGTCTCTAAAAATGTGCTGATAGCTAATAGACAGAAAATACTTTGATATTGCTTTGATTCTAGTTTTCCATCCTTCCACTGCAGACACTTGAAGTATGCCTTTGTTTAATAGCCAATCAATTACAACTTTCAAGTCTCCCAACACATGGATACGAGGAATTGATAGGCTATTTGCAAGCATGGGTGTAGCCCAAGCTCCTAAGAGTTCAACTCTTATATCGGTTCCTCTGTCGCAGTTAAAGGTCCATTTGATCACAGATGCTTCCAAATTTTTTATAACCCCGCCTGCACCACACAAGTTGCCATCTCTTTGTGTTTCACCATTGAACCAAGCTAATGTTGAATCCATTTGATAAGTAATCAATACATCTAAAGGAAGTCTATCTTTCGAATAAGTGTTGGATCTGTTAAGGAGTTACAATGTTTTATAGATCACGGCTTGTAATGATGGACTGGAGTCTTCGAAAATAGCTCTATTTCGTTCATGCCAAATGTGCCAACAGATGAGTGTTGAAATATGAGTAGGGGGAGAATTGTCCTCATACCAATTTTTAATGCAATCAGAAAGAGTGCTCCCAGTCCAATGACCCTTTAAGTTTAATTCATTTATAATATTATTCCAAATTGTTGGTGCAAAAGGGAAGGATTTAAAGAGATGAAAAATAGTTTATGATTCCAATTTACACAGTGGAAAATGCCCAGGTCCTTCCCATCCCCTTTTCTGCAATGAGTCCCATGTAAGTATTTTCCCTTCCAGATCCATCCAGATGAACAATTTGATCTTCAATTGTACTTTCCATTTCCAAATGGATCTTCTCCAAGTCTCCACATTCAACAAACATTTTGAATTAATGATGCTCAAATAGAAATTTTTAACTGTTGGGATTCCAGAATCATCCCCTCATGTCCACATTATATTATCTTCCTCGTCATGTATAAGAGCTCCTGAATCATTAAGCTCACATCTAAATTGTTCCCATTCCTTTGCAAGCTCACCGGATAGTTCCAAATCAATATTGTTCAACCAGTAAGAGGATAATAACTGATCTTCTGAAGGTTTCCTAACCTGTGCTAGAGTCTTGATATTCTTTTGATATAAAACATATAGTAAATTATTTGATAGGAAAGAGATATTTCCCAACCCCAATATCTAATCCTTTCCCAATGCGATCTGTTGACCTATCCCTAGATTCCAGCTTAATCCATGAGTGATAAGATGAATAACTTTTAACAAGCCATTCCAAATTCTTGAGGCCCCATTATGCTGGAAAGAAGATGATCTGAGCCATGATATCACCGCCTTATTATGAAGATACTTGTCAAAAATAAATCTATGCCAAATGCCCTCTCCATTAAGAACTCTCCAAAGAGTATTTGTGGCCAAAGATTTACTAAAATCAAAGATGTTTCTAATACCCTAGCCTCCATATATTTTTGGGAGTGCAATCCGCTCCCAATTGCACAAATGCAACTGATGAGAATCACAGTTTCTTTTCCATAGAAAATTATGCATCAATTTCCTTAATGTATTCAGGACTGAACAGGGGACCACCACGAGAGACAACCAATAAATTGGTTGGATTTCCAACACTGCTTTCAAAAGCATAAAATGTCCTCCTAAGGACAACCACCTATAGCACCAGTTACTGATCCTATTTTCCACCTTTTTAATTAACCAACCCCAATCTTCTATACACTGAAATCCTAACTTAATAAAAAACCCCAGATATTTGAAACCCTGATCCAGCTCTAAAACATTATAAGGGGAGATAGCTTTAAAAGGTAAAAGATCCAGATCCAAAAATTCAGCTTGATGAAAGGTGGACTTTGTTTCATTGATAGATAAGCCCGAGGACAAACAAAAACATTTCAACACCTTGTCAATTTCCCACCATTACTGCATATTAGTTGTAGTCATAATGAAAACATCATCAAAAAATAGAATATGAAGAATCTTTATGGTCCTTGACACTTTAATACCTGACAATTTACCCTTGCTTTGATTGTCTTTCAATAGGAGACTCAAACCTTCCATTACAAGGATGAATAGGAGAGGTGATAAAGGGCAACCTTACCTTATTCCTCTACCGCTTTTAAAGCAATTAGTTGCCTCACCATTAATAAGTACTGAATATGAAATGGAAACCACACAACTCACTATCCAGTTTGTCAAGTTTAGACCCATACCAATCTAGAGGAGAACCATACGTAGCAAATCCTAGTTAATATAATCATATGCTTTTTGTAAATCCAATTTTAAAACCATAGACTTACACTTCTTATTTTTTATGCTATGAATGCACTCATGAACAGTCCCAATGGCATCATGTATCTATCTCCCTTGGAGGAATCCCAGTTTCTCCTCCGACAACGATCTCGACAGTATCGGTTTAATCCGATCTGCTATGATTGATATAATTTTATAACTAAGATTACACAGTGAGATTAGTCTGAAGTCTCCAAAATGGTTAGGCTTATTTACTTTGGGGATTAAAGTAATGAATGTCAAGTTTAATGCTCCTGGAATAAAACCTTTTAATCTTGATTCTTCTACCATTTCCAGGAGCTCCTCCCCTTCAATATCAAAAAGATGATTTAAAAACTCCACTGTCTAGCCATCCGGGCCAGGACTTTTGTCCACTTTAAAATTTGATAATACCTTTTTTAATTCCTCCTTATCCACAGGTTTGTAAAGTGCCTCAACTTCTATGTCAGTCATCATTCTTGAAAATAATGCAACCACCCTAACCTGTTCACTGGTAGAAGGTCCTTTATGTTCTTTGTAGAAGTCTTTGAAGTGATTAAGTGCAACAGTTTTAATATTTTCTTGTCCACTGTATACTTGTCCCTCTTCTCCAATAATCTCCCAAACATATTTACTATTCCTTCTGAAACTCGCAAAATTATGAAAAAAATTGTATTTAAGTCACTACTTTGTATCCAGATAGCCCGACTATGTTGGCGCCATTGCTCCTCTATTTATTTTAGTAAGGTATTTCTTTCATTCTCCAAATCTTTTAATGGCGTATCCTTCAAAGTATTACATAACCCCTCCGCCAAGTTTTGAATCCTATAAGATATCTCCTTCTCCAGGCAACAGAGTCGGGAATCTTTGCTATTACTTTGGTCCTGTTAGCATGATTTGGTGATGATTTTCAGATCTTTCAGTTTCCAAACCAGACATTTTTTCTTTCCAGACTCACTAAGATATTTAAGATCATTCCACAATTTTTGCACCATCAATATGAAGTCTTTTTCTTTAGTCCACGTGGGATTGAACTTGAAGGGGTAAGGCTTATATAAAGGAGGAAGATCCAACTGAACTAGAATCGAAGCATGGTCGAAGATGAATGGGTATTCCACCCATGCTTTATAGATTCCAATTGTATCTACAATATCTTCAGAAAGGAAATATCTCTCAAGTCTTTTGGCAATAAAATATGCCCTCGCCCTGACCATTGCGCAAGTAGGCATTACTTTCCTCAAAACAATGTCTATAAGCTTGTTTTTAAGAAAAAAGGTATTGAATAAATTTTCCAACGGCTCTAATGAGGAAGTACCACCCCAGCTTTCTCTGGATGATAAATTCATATTAAGATCACATGCTAGAATTAGACATTTTAAATTCAGCAATCCTGAAGATTCCAGTTTCTCCCATAAATGTTTGCGCTCCATACACGGATCATAGACATTTAGTAGATTTATCTGTCTTTTAATTTCTAAACATATTCCTTTCAATAATATCCCACCACAAGTAAGATACAGAACCAGTTCAAAGAAATTTGGATCCCATTAAACCAATAAGCCTCCAGATGTACCAACAGAATTAACTGCACAACTTAACCAAGTTGGCCTAAGAGTATGGAAGAAAGAATGAGTTTTTTCTGAATGAACAAGAATCTTCTGTAAGAAAACAATATTAGGACGGGTCTTATCCAGTACACTTCTAACCGAGGAAACTTTAAGGGTGCCTCCAGTCCCCCTTAAGTTTAGTGAGAGAAGTAACATCACTTCGACCTTGCTAGGGCCTTCAACACTCTAAGGGCCCCACCTTCAGTGGAAGACTATAGAACAGACACAGTTGATGAATCAAGTGTTGATTTTTTTCAGGCACTTCTAGTTTTTATTGGGGAATGTTCAATGCCTAAGCCCCAATACCAAGCATATTCTTTCCTGGCCTCTATAGTGGATGACCACGAACAACTTGCCTCCCCTATTCTAGCAACATCTTCAATGAACGATTTATCAAGATATACTGGTAACTTCACATTAGAATCATTTCCACAAATAAAAGGAATTAACGAGTCAAGTACCACAGAAAGTGAGGACTCTCCATCTTCCAGTTCCCTATATCCAAGTGGACTAGAAATATGACTCGACAACAGTTGACTTGTCCCTGAGTTACAAAAGTCCTCGGACTGTAAGGAAGGTTCTAAAGTAGGGCTACGAGAAGGGTCCTTTACACTGGAAAAACTCTAACTGTCAATGACAGTCACTGTCTCCAATCCAAAAGCAACAGATGAAGAGATTGGTCGAGGATCTAGGTTTCCAGAAGAAAGGTTAGTATCCCCAGTAATCCCAATTTCATCCTAAGGTGGCGAACAGATTTTAGTAGTAACACTCTTGAGCCATGCTGAAGAGTTTATTACATATCTTTCCCAAACATATAGAGTATTAAAAAAAACTGGGTAAAACGATTGAAGCTTACCCAAAACTGTGGAAGTGTTCTCCATTAAACTGGGATCAACACCGTCCTGTCGAACCGCATCGAAACCATAGAATCTCATTTCCATGGAGAGGTCTAGTGTATCATGGGAATTTTCAATCCCTTCCTGAACAGTTTCTCCATCAACTATACCTTTACAGTCTCTCTGAAGGTGAGAAGTGCTTCTACAAATACTACATCTAAATGGAATACCCAAGTAGTCTAACTTATGTAGGTAATGTTTTCCTCTCCATTATATTTCTATAGTCTTTGGCAACCCCTGCTAAATATATATTTCAACCAGTATCCTACCGACTTTTCTAGTAGCTGCCAAGATGTTTTCTCTGTCGATCATCAAAAATTTACCAACACAGACACCAATGGCCGCCAATGCCCCCTCATTCCAAAAATACAGAGGAAGTCCCGGTAATAAAACCCAAAAATGTAAAAAAGAGAAGTACTATGTTTTTGGGTTGAATGCAACCCACCATCTCTTTAACATGATACTATTATTACCATTAACCCATTTTGCATCTATCAGAATAGAAGCATCTTCTAGACAGTTACATAGAAAACCTATCCACCCTTTAGTTAAGAAAAATACCTCAGGTACATATCCTAGAACCGGTAGCCAAACCCACTCCAACTAGATCGGTAACTTCTCCGCACACGTGTTATTATATGGAAATCTACCAATGAAACCACAGAGTGCCAATCTGCAGGTATCCTCTAGACCAATATCGGCGCCTAGGACCATCCTTTTTACCTGTTTATTAGCCGCCCACTGTCTGCGATACTTTCGGACAGTAGCAGGTCTCGTAGCTTTAAAGAGAGAAGGCGATGACACGGTCCCTCTATCATCTTTTTGAAGGCTATCATCTTTTTGAAGGCTATACCTCGAATACCGGCTTCCGAAACATCAATTTAGACTCCAACAGTGCAGTTAAGTATGTATCTAAGGAAGGTGCAGTGCCAGGATCCTTGCTATGGCATTTTTTCTGTAAAAATGGCTCAGCACTTGAACAAGAACCAAATGTGTGATAACTCGATAACGCTTCTCCAGAAGTAAGTACATTATTTACTTCTTCCACATGCCAAAGTCTGTCAACTGGCTCGTTTATTAAAACATTTACTTTCGCATTAATTTTTTCCAACCGGTTAAGTGCCATCTAAACTCCACTTGGAAACCACTAAAAACAAAATGCGGAGATCAAGGGATAGAAACGCTCCAAAGTCCAAGGAAATAGAGATAAATAAAGACACTAACAAAGGATGATGGTATAACTGACCATCTGGAATCCATTATCCTAACCCCGAGAAACAAGTGGAAGAGTTCACAGGTTCAGAAAAGATGGATACAGTTTCCAAAAAAAGTAGTTAGCCTTCAAAGAAAACTAGAAGACAGTAAAAAAGACACTCCAACCAACGAGCCTAAAATCAAAGATAAATCTAGTGTAAATAGTAAGATAATCTAGCCAGTAACAGGGATAGGGATACCTAGACCCTCAAATCCTAAGCGCTTCCATGACCGAGGTCCCCCTCCATGGATTCTACTGGGAGCTATCCCGCCAAAAAATTTGAAAATTGTTTGGAGTTCCACCTGGTTCGATGATGCCTCCTCATCCTCATACCCATGTTGATGTTCGAAGGTATGCTAGTTAGATAACTATCTCTCAAAAAAGGGAAAAATGAAGTACATTGTTTCTTGATACACATTACCCATCACTTAAAAAACACAATATATTTTTAAAAGTCATAAATGTAGATCAGTTCCACATCAAAAATAATACAAGCTACTCTTTGTTTCATCCTATGTGACATCCAATAATTCACTTCAACATTCTCATTCACTCATTTAGAAGTACGCTAATTAGATAACTATCCCCAAAAAAAATACATTACTTCTTCTCACGTGTTACCCATCACTTAAAAAACACAACCTATCTTAAAAAGTCATAAATGTAGATAAGTTAGTTATTGATCCTGGTTCAACAAAGCATGTACTTATTATGAGTAATCACAAAAAAATTATAAAATGAATATCATACTCTAAGAAGTAAAATGAATATGTCTAAGTAGTAAGAGTTTAATTGTTCATTTATCTCTTGTATTTAAATTTGTACAAAATTTGGAAAAAACATAAAATTTGATAATTTTATTTAAAAAGAAAAGAGATAGTATAATTGATTTATTTTATTTTTAAATTTTATTGTTTTAAGCATATTAATATACAAAAGATTTTCACTCGGATGGGGTGACACGAGGCCAAAGCAGGAGGACACCTGGACGAGATAGATGGCGAAGAGATTTAATTTCCTGGGCCACCACCCCCAAGGATATAACTCCCCATGCATGGAACTCTGATGGCATTTAACTCAATGTGCCCGGATGAGCACTCCAGCCATACCACAGGTACTAAGAGCTTGAACCAGTCCTATCAATCTTCAATGGCAATGGGAGAGGTTTCAATGGCCCTCAACAGCGTTAAATTTGTCCATGGTGCACTCATTCTTCTGCTCGTTGCTAGCAGCTATTCCAGCACTGTGTCTCTCGGCCCTCCCGACTCATCCACTCGCTCTCTGCGTGCTTTCCGCGCCTACACAGACCATCATTTCCCTTCCACCACCCTTGTGCTTTTTTCCACCATGCCACGAGACAAAGGCAAGCCTAGGCGAGAAAGCAAAAAAAAAAATGCCTACACTCGTGACAATCGACTCGCAGCTTCCCAGCGAGCTCTGATTTCTCACTTCAGTCATCCCTGCACTCACACTAGCAACCCTCAGACCACCATGCGCACCCCAAAATTGGAAATTTCATCTCCCAAGACCCAGACCTCCCGGTGCACTCCAAAAGAGGAGACCTCGTCCCCCACCATGCATTCTCAACTATTGCTAGCATAGTAATGGCGGCTCTGGATGAAGCACGCCCTAGGCTAGCAAGTTGGTTTTTTGTACAATTTTCCAAACAATTCAACAACCATGATAGAATTATCATCGCTTGGAGCCACTTGTCCTCGTTTCCCTTCTGTGGCAGGACAGGTGGTTGCCAAATGACTTGCAGCTGTAAACTGATGATATAATGCAAGGATCCACCTTTTTTTATTTACAAAAATATATATACAAAAGGTTTTAAGTTTGATTTCTATTTATAAGGAATATTAGGGAAAAAATGTGTAAAAATTTAACTGATGTTTTTCCATATTTGTGGATGACATCCCTACTAAAGTCAGTGTAAACTAGTGCACTTAAATTAGGGAGATTCAAACTATGCACGTGCTAGCATGGAGTTAGCCAAATACCCAACAACATTGGCAACAACCAATTAAACTAACCCTTTAGAATTGAAATGAGGTATTATATTTTAACATAGTGTATATATTGTTTAAGGTTCCAGCTTTACAAAAATAGAGAAATCATTAATATCATTTAATTTAGTTACATTAAATTAAAAAGTCACAAGTGAAAACTATTTATTCTACCAAAATCACCTAGGATTCACACTTACCTTGATCATTGTTATGTGTATTGACACATATCCACATGCATGATCAAGCACATATCACTTGATAAGGTTTGAACCCTCATAAAACATATATTAGATATCCATTTTAACTAACTTGACAAATCGATATTGACCCCCCAAAAAATTAATTTAATATTACTATTGATTGTATTCACAACTTATCAAACTTAATTTATGAGACTTATAAAAGATGTATTTACTATATTCAAAACTCATCAAACTTCTATTATGAGACTCATAAAAGAAGATGTCTAAGAGAGAAAAGGAGTCTCTAAAGTAAAAGAGAAAAGGAAACTTTAAAGTAATTTTAAAAAGTGGTAAATACATTTGTTTTGGTTTGAGAAGTTGAGAAAAATGAGGAAAAATAAAAGATATGATAAACAATTTCAAAAAGTAGCAGGTACATTAAAATTTGGTTTGGGAAGGGGTTGAGAAAAATGGGGAGAAAGGATTAATAAAAAATTTATAAGGAAATAGGAAAAGAGTAGTCTTAACAAAAAAAATATTTGAATGATAAAAAATATTTCACATCAAATTAATAAAGTTTATATATTGTTTTATTAATAAAATAGTTATTTCACGTTCATTATAATTAAAAAAAATATATATATATATAGTTCATTATAATTAAAAAAAAATATATATATATATATATATATATATATATATATATATATATAACAATTGAATTTTATATATTGTTTTATTAATAAAATAGTTATTTCATATTCATTATAATTAAAAAAAAATGTATTTTGAACTTTATATATTGTTTTATTAATAAAATAGTTATTTCATATTCATTATAATTAAAAAAAAATGTATTTTGAACTTGAATATAATTGAGATATATAATATATATAATGTTTATAAAATAAAATAAAAAATTAAAATTAAAATAAAAATAATCAACTATAAGTGTTTTACAACTCACTATTTCATTAAGTAGGTGTTTTACAACCCACTATGATGAAGATATCATAGTGGGTGTTTTACAACTCACTATTTCATTAAGTAGGTGTTTTACAACCCACTATGATGAAGATATCATAGTGGGTTGTAAAGCACCTAGTTGAATGCAATAAAATGTATATTTATTTAATTATTTTACATATATTTAAATTAAAATAATTAATTATTTTTAATTATATATAAGAGATTGGGTATGTATATTTAATATAAAAAATAAAATTAGAGATTTAAATTTTTATAAAAATAAAAATAGTATAAATATGATATTTAACTTGAGTGGGTTTATGTACACCTCAAAAGTAAGCAAAGAGGTTTCATACACCAATTTGATGTCTAGCTTGAGGGTGACCTTAAAATTAAATTGTTACTATTAAAATATTAAATATTGGTATCCTTCTTTTCATCTTAAACTAAATCTATTTTAAATAATAAAAAAACTTGCATTTTATAAATTTTAATTTCTCTCCATATATATATATATATATATTCTCATCTTAATTTTTTTAAATAAAAAATTTATTTTTTAATTTTTATTTATTTATTTTAAATATATAAACTAAAATAATATATATTAATTTATTTTAATATTTAAAATAAATTAACATCTTCAGCATTTTAATATATTAGGAAAACAAAAAACCATAAAAAAGAGCTATTTAACGTTCATTTATTCAAGTCGTTCTAGGTATTTTAATAAGCCAAATAAATGTGTAACGTTCATGTATTCAAGTTTTAAGTATTTTAATGTGGTGATAAAAATAAAAGAATAAGCCAAATAGTTATTTAACGCTGATTTATTCAAGTCA
>JASDQU010100357.1:7893-32231 GCA_032191745.1 Picea mariana
ATATATATGAGGAGAATATATGCAATATAAACTTGTTCTTCTTATAACCAAAAGAATGTTATTCTAATCTTCTTTGTAACCATGTATAGCATAGATTTCATAGTTTCTTTTGACGAGTGCTTATTTCATCCAAAAGAAAATAAGAAGCAATTAAAACTCACTTGTATCATCATGCCAGGACTCTTCATGGAAGTGGAACCTTTATCAATATGTCTCTAAAGAAAATGTGTATAAATTTTAAGAGAAGTGATTTAAAATTAATGTTTTTGAGCTTTCTTAAAGAGGACCTTACCTACTAATTATATATATCATAGTCTATAGTTAGGAATTGCAATCCTTTGTGGGATTTTATAATAGGTGACAAAAGTTTGAGTCAACATATGGCGACTCCACATGGTAGTCAATTTTTTGATTGATTGGAACTCAAAATCTTCTAGTTTTTGCTTTGAAACTAGAAATCAAGTTGGCAAGTGATTTCTTCTTCTCATGTAATTTAGAGAAGATTTTGTATAAATTTTATGATGTGATCTTGAAAGAAACACTCATGAATGGTAGCATGGGAACGAAGAAGAGGGAACAAGCTTCAACCACCAAGTCTTAGAAAAACAATCTAGTAGGTACAACAAAAACTATGTAAGTATTGTTTCAGACTAAAAGGTCATTCATTTAACTATGTTGTTTTCTTTACAACAGAATAATGAAATTTTTGCAACTAAATGATCAGAAAAGTAAATTTGATTGATCCAGTTTTTACTCAGTAATCAAAATTAAAATGAAAAAACAAAACTCAATAACCGAAAACAAACATAAACACAAAAAAAACTATATAGGCAAAAAATCAAAATTATATATAGGAAAGACTGAAAATAAAATCATTCAGGTTTAACATAGTGTTTCAAATGCAAACCATTAATCGTATATGAGAACAATCACCCATCTGTTTCTTTTAACAAATAAGAATTATTACCAACAATGGAAGTGTTTATATAAGGACCCAACCAAAGCTTTTGAAACTTTGTGTGCTTACCTTTGTCAGCATGAGAAAAATACCAAAGCAAAACTTTCCCATTAGTTGTAAAGGTAGTTGATTTTGGTTTTTTGTCAAAATATGTTTTGACATAATGCCGCCTCTTTTTGAGATTTTCAAGAGAAAAGATCCTTTGTTCTTCAAGGGAAAGCAGGGAATTAATCAGCTAAGGGATGTTTGTAGAGTTCAACTCTTCAACCTGCAATGTTAATTTAAGGGAATTCAACTCAAGTTCCATGGGAATTATAGCTTCTTGACCATATAACAGCTAGAAAGGGGTATGGTCAGTACTAGTTTTGGTGGTGGTTTGGTCTTTCCATAAGGCGTAGGTAAATAATGTTTTCCACTGGTGGGGCTTATCATCTATAATATTCTATAGAATCTTGACCTGATTTTTATTTGTGGACTCAGCTTTCCCATTTCCTTCCAAATAGTAAGTGGATGAGGTGAAATGTTTCACCTCAAACTTATTCAAAAATTGGGTATATTTTCCGGAAATAAAAGTTGGTCCATTATCAGTGATAATTTATATGGGAGGACCAAAACAAGAGAATACATAATATTACAAGAATAAAATTACATGTTCATCCTTTGCATGCTTGAGTGGCACAACTTTAGTCCACTTGGTAAAGTAATTTGTTGTTGTTAGGATAAAAATATGTCCAACAGAAGATGAACGATTAATAGTGTTGGAAAATGTATTGTCATTGATGTCAACTTTAGAGGAATTCTAAAAGCCTCTAGAAGTATTGGGTATAATTGAAGAAGTATCTAAAGTGGTCTCTTTATGGCGTACCTTTAAGCATGGTCCTCATGGGAAGACACTTTGAAAAAGTCTACAAGAAACCCATAGGTGTGGTCATGAGGCCCGAAGTTGACTAAGGAAAATCAGGTTGAAGAACATTACAAGTGTTAAATTTGGTATCATCGATAGTCATTCTCCAATGAGAGGCCATATGGGCCACCCTAATGCTAGCCAGGGAGATTTGGAGAATCAACCAGTGTTTTGAGGTATTGAAAAAATCTAGGGGGAGCGTACAACCTCTGTGAGTCAAACCAAAAGTCAGGATGAACGAGATGCTATGTGAGTCTAATGCAAAAGCCAGGGGAAGGTACAACCGCTGTGAGCATAGACAATCTAGTGCAAAATTCAGGGGAACATATAACCTCTGTGAGCATAGACAAAATAGTGAAAAAGTCAAGGGGAACATACAACCTCTGTGAGCCTAGTCAAACCTTGTGAGCCATGATCAAAAGTCAAGGCATCTAGCAAAAGTTAGGTTGAATATAAAATTCTTATGAGCTAGAAACAAACGATATTCCTAATATTGCAAATGATATAAATGTATTGATCTAGTGCATTGGCACGTGTAACATTATCCACCATGAAGAGAATTTTGAATTTCCTTNTCCATGATCAAAAGTCAAGGCATCTAGCAAAAGTTAGGTTGAATATAAAATTCTTATGAGCTAGAAACAAACGATATTCCTAATATTGCAAATGATATAAATGTATTGATCTAGTGCATTGGCACGTGTAACATTATCCACCATGAAGAGAATTTTGAATTTCCTTGTAAAGAGTCGAGTTGTAACTGAAGTCTCAATTCGAGTTCTATTTTAGAACTAAAGTGTAATGCTGAGTTATAATTGAAGTATTAAGTCTAGTTCTATTTTAGAACTAAAGTGTAATTTTGAGTTGTAACTGAAGTCTTAACTCTAGTTCTATTTTAGAACTAAAGTATAATGTTGAGTTACAACTGAAGTCTTAAGTCTAGTTCTATTTTTGAACTAAAGCGTAATGTTGAGTTGTAACTGAAGTCTCATGTCTAGTTCTATTTTCGAACTAAAGCATACCAGTCTCAAGTCTAGTTCTATTTTCGAACTAAAGTATAATGTTGAGTTGTAACCACTCTCAAGTCTAGTTCTGAGTTTGAACTAAAGGATGAAGTTGAGTTATGATTAACTCATGCAAATAGGTTACTATTTTGATCCTCTCCTCTTCTCCTCTTCAACCTATATAAGCAAAGGTCGGCCCCTCTCTTCATCACAATTTTGATATGCAGGTTAAGGGTGAAGCAATAGAGGCACATATCAGTGATAAAGAGGCAACATACCAAAGCAACATATCAGTTATGTATATCAAAAATAGAGGCAGCATATCAGAGGTGTATTTTAGCAAGGTATTTTAGGTCTTTGTCAGGTCAGATTCATCTTGGCAAGCTCTTTAAGAGCATAACATTCATGGTGGATATTTATAAGTGATATTACATTATTAATGCAATAAAGGAATATCCTTTGCTAGGGTTTTTATCCCTGTACAGGGTTTCCCCAGGGTATATGTGTTGTTGATGTGCATTCTTACTCATCTACATAGTTATTGCTATTCGATTATGATTTGGTATTGTTGAAGTGTATTGATCTGGAATCAAAGTATTGAAAAAAATAAAAGAATTAATCTGCATAAGAAATCAAGCTCATAATTTAACATGGTATCAGAGTTTAGTGTGTGTTAAGCTTGTTGAAGTGCATCCACAAGTACACATAGATCCAAAATTTATTAAGTTTCCAGTGTGAGGTCCATGACATCCTCCATTTTAGTCAGGGCCGAGGATAGGCTCAAAGGAGCTGCCAACTTCAATGTGTGGAAGCTCCAGATAACAAATATCTTGCAGGAGCATGATCTTGAGCACTATGTGACCACAGTAGTGGAAAAACCCACAAATAATGCAAGAAGAGAGGCCTTTAGGAATAGTCAATCAAAGGCCAAGCGAATTATCTTTGACTCAGTCAAAGACAGTATAATGCATGCAATGACTTCATTAATGACTGCCAAGGATTGTATGGATACCTTGGTGAATCTATATGAGAAATAAGCTCCAAGTAAGAAGAGGACACTTAAGCACAAGATTAAGTATTTGAATATGGAGAAAGGTGAATCAATGGCATCTTTCTATTCCAGGATAGCCCAGATCAGAGATTATCTTTTGGTCACAGGAGTGGGAGTGAATGATGATGATTTAGTACAAGCCATTTTTTATGGTCTTCCTTCTTCCTGTGATACCTTCTTATCTAAGTGGGAGAGAGATTCATCCCACGTTTGAGAGGTTATGGCATGATTGCCTCCAGGAGGAGAGTTGCACAGCTACAAAGAGCAAGCCAATGAAAAAAGAGCACTTAGCTTTAGCATCAAGATTCAAGGGAAAGAAGAAATGCACTTTACATAAAGGCTCTTAGAGGAATCCAAACACCAAAGGTACATTCAAAGGAAAGAATATTGATACATCTAAGATTAAATTCTTTAGTTGTAATAAGTTGGGTCATTTTTCTAAATATTGTTGGTTTAGAAAGAAATATCCTAGGAAAGGGAAACATCATGCCTCAACTGCTGAGGATGATGAATCCAAAAGAAATCAGAAAAATTCTTCTAATGAGAAATAAAATATAAAATAATATTACTTGGTTTCTTCCTTAACCAGTTCAGTTTTCATGGGGCCAAAAACTTGGTTAGTAGATAGTGGTGCATCAAAGAACATGACAGGGTTCCAGGAGATCCTCTCAGATTTCGAGGAAAAATATTTTGCAGAGCTTGTTGATATTGGGGATGAAAAATGTTACAAGATAGAGGGAGTAGGCTCTATATCCTTCATATTGGAATCTGGGGCTAGACTTCATGTTGATGAAGTATTATATGTTCCAGGGCTCAAGAAAAATCTACTATTAGTTGCAACCCTTGAGGAAATGGGATATGGGATGATCTTCAAGGATAGGAAGGCACTACTATGGGCTAAAGGTAGCCACTTAAGTATAGTGGAACCCATTGGAACTCACAGTGGAGGACTATATGTTGTGTCAGGATAGCCAGTTTAAGCATTGGCTCATGATGTGACTAGCTCCAGCGAGTTGTGGCATAGAAGACTTGGACATATTCATTACAAAGCTATTCCAGATCTACAGAACATGGTATGTGGCATGCCCTCTATTTCTCTTATTAAAAATGAAATGTGTAAAGGATGCATGCTAGGTCAAAATATAAAGAAAGCATTTCCTAGTAGTGACAACAGAGCTCAGGGCATCTTAGATCTGGTTCATTCTGATGTATGTTGTCCCAGATCATATCCCTCACTCGGTGGTTGTTTGTATTATGTCATTTTTATTGATGATTACTCAAGAAAATGTTGGATATATTTTCTTAAAGCTAAAAGTGACACATTTGATAAATTCAAAGAGTATAATTCCTTTGTTGAAAAGCAGACAGGGAAACACATCAGAATCCTTAGAACATACAATGGAGGAGAGTTTGAATCTCTTCAGTTTGAGGTTTTTTGCAAGTCAGTAGGAATCAAGAGACAATTGATCGTTCCATATAACCCTCAGCAAAACGGAGTTACTGAAAGGAAAAACAGGACAATTTGTGAGGCAGCGAAAGCAATGATGTTTGATCAAGATCTTCCAAATTCGTTATGGTCAGAAGCTACCTCCACTATCGTGTATATTCAAAACAGGTGTCCACATGCTACCTTGAAGGAAAAGACTCCTGAAGAGGTATTCTCAGGGATCAAACCTGAAGTAGGACATCTAAGTATATTTGGGTGTCCTATGTATATTCATGTCCCTAAGGAAAAGAGGACAAAGATGGAACCCTCAGACAAGAAAGGGGTTTTGTGGGGTATAGTGAGAACTCCAAGGCTTATAGGATTTATGTACCTGGAAAAAGGAAAATATAGGTAAGAAGAGATGTGAATTTCCATGAGGAATCCGCATTTAATAAATCCAGAGAACTTTAGCAGGAATTAGAAGCAGTTTAGCCAGCTTCACCCTCTTGTGAAAATGAAGAGTCATATGATCATAGGGAGAAACCTCGTGAAGGGCCAAGTAATGATCCCCTAGAACCTGTTGAAGTGTTATAAAGAACTCTTGAAGAACCTCCAGCCAAAAGGAAGCCAGGGTGGCTTAAAGAAATAGTGCAGGAAGTAGAAAGGATAGTTGCTCCCAAAGGAACTTTCAGGGAAAGGGAGAGGCCTCATAGGTTTGGAGGCTATATTGCACTGATGAGCAACACTAGTGATGTCGAACCTTATTCATTTGAATAAGTATATAAATTACAAGTATGGAAGGATTCCATGCTTGAGGAATACAAGTCTATTATAAAGAACAATGTTTGGGACATTGTGTTGAGGACCAAAGACAAATCAATGGTTTATTCCAAATGGATCTATAAGATCCAACATGCAATTGATGGAAGTGTGGAAATGTTAAAAGAAATATTTATAGCCAGAGGCTTCACTCAGAAAGAAGGAATCAAATACGAAGAGACTTTTTCCCCTGTAGCCAAGTATACCTCCATTTGAACTATTATTGCTTTAGCTCTCGTTCTTGGTTGGAAGCTACATTAGATGGATGTAAAAACAACATTCTTAAATGGAAATATTGAACATGAGGTCTTTGTGGAACAACCGGATGGTTTTTTAATGCATAACAAATGTACTCATGTATGCAATCTAAGGAATTCCTTTTATGGTCTTAAGCAGGCTCCCAAAGTTTGGTATGACAAGATTGATGGCTTTCTTAAAATCCTGGGCTTTTAGAAAAGTGATGTTGATGCAAATCTATACTTCAAGGTAAGAGGTAGCCAACCTATTATACTAATTTTGTATGTTGATGATCTCTTTCTAACAAGAGATGAAGGGATAATATCCTGGTGTAAGAGGGAGCTAACCTCAAAATTCGAGATGAAAGACTTAGGCTTGATGCATTACTTCCTAAGATTCAAAGTGTGGCAAAGACAGGGAAATATATTTTTGGCACAAGGAAAATACATAGTGGATGTACTAAAGAGGTTTGGTATGATGGATTGCAAATCCATGTCTACTCTGATGGTTACCAACATGAGCAAGCTGCATAATTCTGATACAGGTTCAGATTTGGTGGATCCTACCATGTATAGGCAACTGATTGGATCATTGTTGTACATGATCCACACTAGGCCAAATATATGCTATGCAGTGATTGCAATGAGTCAGTTCATGAATGAACTAAGATAGAGACACCCGGTGGCATAAAATCACATATTTAGAGATCTCAGAGGGACCATTACTTATGGTCTAAGATATACATCCAGTGGTGGTTTATTTATGCATGGATATGCAGATGTTGACTAAGAAGGAATCCCAGTGGATCAGAAGAGTACTTCCAGATACTACTTTAGTTTAGGATCCTCTATGATCTCTTGGTGAAGACAGAAGTAGGGATCCATTGCATAGAGTACAACATAGGATGAGTACATTGCAGCAAGTGATGCTAGCAAGGAAGCAGTATGGCTCAGAAAATTGGTTTATGGGTTGTTTGGAGACAAGCTCAAGATGACGATGGTTCACTGTGATAATCAAAGTTGCATAAAATTGAAAGAGAACCCAGTATTTCATGACAGATCAAAACACATTGGCATGAGGTAACACTACATCTGAGACTTGGTCCAAAGAAAAACTGTAAAGTTATAGTACATAGCCACGAGCGAGCAGGTAGCTGATATCCTGACCAAGCGTTTGACCTTGAGATAGTTTGTGCAACTGAGAGGCAAGATTGGTGTGGCTGAAAATGAGTCCCTCACTGAGAGGGAGTGTTAAATTTGGCAGCATCAACAGTCATTCTCCAATGAGAGGCCATATGGGCCACCCTAAGGCTAGCCAGGGAGATTTGGAGAATCAACCAGTGTTTTGAGGTATTGAAAAAAGCTAGGGGGAGTGTACAACCTCTGTGAGTCAAACCAAAAGTCAGGAAGAACGAGATGCTATGTGAGTATAATGCAAAAGTTAGGGGGAAGGTACAACCTCTGTGAGCATAGACAGTCTAGTGCAAAAGTCAGGGGGAACGCACAACCTCTGTGAGAATAGACATACTAGTGCAAAAGTCAGGTAACATACAACATCTCTGAGCCTAGTCAAACCTTGTGAGCCATGAGAAAAATTCAAGGCATCTAGAAAATGTTAGGTTGAATATAAAATTCCTATGAACTAGAAACAAATAATATTCCTAATATTTCAAATGATAGAAATGTATTGATCTAGTGCATTGGCACGTGTAACATTATCCACCATGAGGATAATTTCGAATTGCCTTGTAAAGAGTCGAGTTGTAACTGAAGTCTCAAGTCTAGTTCTATTTTAGAACTAAAGTGTAATGTTGATTTATAACTGAAGTCTTAAGTATAGTTCTATTTTAGAACTAAAGTGTAATGTTGAGTTGCAACTGAAGTCTTAAGTCTAGTTTTATTTTTGAACTAAAGTGTAATGTTGAGTTGTAACTGAAGTCTCAAGTCTAATTCTATTTTCGAACTAAAGCATACCAGTCTCAATTCTAGTTCTATTTTTGAGCTAAAGTATAATGTTGAGTTGTAAATAGTCTCAAGTCTAGTTCTAAGTTTGAACTAAAGTATGAAGTTGAGTTATGATTAACTCATGCAAACAGGTTACTATTTTGAGCCTCCCCTCTTTTCCTTTTCAACCTATATAAGAAGAGGTCAACCCCTCTCTTCATCACTGTTTTGATATGCAGGTTAAGGGTGAAGCAATAGAGGCACATATTAGTGATAAAGAGGTAGCATATCAGTGTTGTATATCAACATTAGAGGCAACATATTAGAGGTTTATTTCAACAAGGACTTTTATGTCTTTGTCAGGTCAGAGTCATCTTGGCAAGCTCTTTAAGAGAAGAACATTCATGGTGGATATTTGTAAGTGATCTTAAATTATTAATGCAATAAAGGAATATCCTTTGTTGGGGTTTTTCTCCTTGCACAGGGTTTCCCTAGGGTATATGTGTTGTTGATGTGCATTCTTACTCATGTACATAGTTATTGCTATTCGATTATGATTTGGTATTGTTGAAGTGTATTCATATGGAATCAAAGTGTTGAAGAAAATAAAAGAATTAATCCACATAAGAAATCAAACTCATAATTTAACATGGTATCAGAGCTTAGGGTGTGTTAATCTTGTTGAAGTGCAGCAACAAGTACACACAGATCCAATATTTATTAAGTTTCTAGCATGAGGTCCATGACATCCTCCATTTCAGTCAGGGCTGAGGATAGGCTTGAAGGAGCTGCCAACTTCAATGTGTGGAATCTCCAAATAAAAAATATCTTGCAGGAGCATGATCTTGAGCAGTATGTGACCACAGTGGTGGAGAAACCCACAAATAATGTAGGAAGAGAGGCCTTCAGGAATAGTCAAGCAAAGGCCAAGAAAATCATCTTTGACTCAGTCAAAGATAGTATAATGCATGCAATGACTTCGTTAATGACTACCAAGGACTGTATGGATACCTTGGTGAATCTGTATGAGAAATAAGCTCCAAGTCAGAAGAGGACACTTAAGCACAAGCTTAAGTATTTTAGTATGGAGAAAGGTGAATCAATGGCATCGTTTTGCTCCAGGATAGCCTGGATCAGAGATTAGCTTTTGGTCACAGGGGTGGCAATGGATGATGATGATTTAGTACAAGCCATTTTTTATGGTCTTCCTTCTAAATGGGATACCTTCTTATCAATTGTAAGTGGGAGAGAGATTCAACCCACGTTTGAGAGGTTATGGCATGATTGCCTCCAGGAGGAGAGTTGCATAGCTACCAAGAGAGAGCCAATGAAAGAAGAGCACTTATCATTAGCATCAAGATTCAAGGAAAAGAAGAAATGCACTTTACATAAAGGCTCTCAGAGGAAGCCAAACACCAAAGGTACATTCAAAGGAAAGAATATTGATACATCTAAGATTAAATGCTTTAGTTGTAATAAGTTGGGTCATTTTTCTAAATATTGTTGGTTTAGAAAGAAATATCCTAGGAAAGGGAAACATCATGCCTCAANTGTTGAGGATGATGAATCCAAAAGAAATCAGAAAATTTATTCTAATGAGAAAGAAAATAGAAAAGAATATTACTTGGTTTCTTCCTTAACCGGTCCATTTTTCATGGGGCCAAAAACTTGGTTAGTAGACAGTGGTGCATCAAAGAACATGACAAGGTTCAAGGAGATCCTCTCAGATTTCAAGGAAAAATATTTTGTAGAGAATGTTGATCTTGGGGATGAAAAATGTTACAAGATAGAGGGAGTAGGCTCTATATCCTTCATATTGGAATCTAGAGCTAGACTTCATGTTGATGAAGTATTATATGTTCCAGGGCTCAAGAAGAATCTACTATTAGTTGCAACCCTTGAGGAAATGGGATATTGGATGATATTCAAGGATAGGAAGGCACTAATATGGGATAAATGTAGCCACTTAAGTATAACGGAACCCATTGGAACTCGCAATGGAGGACTGTACATCATGTCAGGATAGCTAGTTCAGGCATTGGCTCATGATGCAACTAGCTCCAATGAGTTGTGGCACAGAACACTTGGACATCTTCATTACAAATCTATTCCATATGTACATAACATGGTATGTGGCATGCCCTCTATTTCTCTTATTAAAAATGAAATTTGTAAAGGATGCATGCTAGGTAAAAATATAAAGAAAGCATTTCCTAGTAGTGACAAGAGAGCTCAGGGCATCTTAGATTTGGTTTATTCTAATGTATGTTGTCCCATATCATCTCCCTCACTCAGTGGTTGTTTGTATTATGTCATTTTTATTGATGATTACTCAAGAAAATGTTGGATATATTTTCTTAAAGCTAAAAGTGACACATTTGATAAATTCAAAGAGTATAAATCCTTTATTGAAAAGCAGACAGGGAAATACATCAGAATCCTTAGAACATACAATGGAGGAGAGTTTGAATCTCTTCAGTTTGAGGATTTTTGCAAGTCAACAAGATTCAAGAGACAATTGATCGTGCCATATAACCCTCAGCAAAATGGCGTTGTTGAGAGGAAAAATAGGACAATTTTTTAGGCAGCGAAAGCAATGATGTTTGATCAGGATCTGCCAAATTCATTATGGTCAGAAGCTACCTCCACTGTCGTATATATTTAAAACAGGTTTCCACATGCTACCTTGAAGGAAAAGACTCCTAAAGAGGTATTCTCAGGGATCAAACCTTAAGTAGGGAATCTAAGTATATTTGGGTGTCCTATGTATATTCATGTCCCTAAGGAAAAGTGGACAAAGATAGAACCCTCAGGCAAGAAAGGGGTTTTGTGGGGTACAGTGAGAACTCCAAGGCTTATAGGATTTATGTACCTAGTAAAATGAAAATATAGGTAAGAAGAGATGTGAATTTCCATGAGGAAGCCGCATTTAAGAAATCCAGAGAACTTCAGCAGGAATTAGAAGCAGTTTAGCCAGCTTCGCCCTCTTGTGAAAATGAATATTCAGATGATCAGAGGGAGGAATCTCGTGAAGGGCCAAGTAATGATCCCCTAGAACCTATTGAAGTATTAGAAAGAAATCTTGAAGAACCTCCAGCCAAAAGGAAGCCAGGGTGCCTTAAATAAATAATGCAGGAAGCTGAAAGGATAGCTTCTCCCAAAGGAACTTTCAGGGAAATGGAGAGGCCTCATAGGTTTGGAGGCTATATTGCACTGATGAGAAACATTGGTGATGTCAAACCTTATTCATTTGAATAAGGTGATAAATTACAAGTATGGAAGGATTCCATGCTTGAGGAATATAGGTCTATTTTAAAGAACAATGTTTGGGACATTGTGTTGAGGCCCAAAGAGAAATCAATGGTTTCTTCCAAATGGATCTATAATATCAAACATACAGTTGATGGAAGTGTGGAAAAGTTAAAAGAAATATTTGTATCTAGAGGCTTCACTCAAAAATAAGGAATCGAATACGAAGAGACTTTTTTCCATGTAGCCAGGTATACCTCCATTCAAACTATTATTGCTTTAGCTCCCGTTCTTGGTTGGAAGCTACATTAGATGGATGTAAAAAAAACATTCTTGAATGGAAAGATTGAACATGAGGTCTTTTTGGAGAAACCAGATGGTTTTTTACTGCATAACAAAGGTACTCATGTATGCAAGCTAAGGAATGCCTTTTATGGTCTTAAGAAGGTTGCCAGAGTTTGGTATGACATGATTGATGGCTTTCTTAAAATCCTGGGCTTTCATAAAAGTGATGTTGATGAAAATATATACTTCAAGGTAAGAGGTAACCAACCTGTTATACTAATCTTGTATGTTGATGATCTCTTTCTAACAGGAGATGAAGGGATAATATCCTGGTGTCAGAGGGAGCTAACCTCAAAATTCGAGATGAAAGACTTAGGCTTGATGCATTACTTCCTAGGATTGGAAGTGTGGCAAAGACAGG
Organism: Picea mariana; assembly: GCA_032191745.1. NCBI lineage: Eukaryota > Viridiplantae > Streptophyta > Pinopsida > Pinales > Pinaceae > Picea > Picea mariana. The sequence goes on from JASDQU010100357.1 coordinate 20,191, forward strand.
GAGATATATTTTTGGCACAAGGAAAATACATAGTGGATGCACTAAAGAGGTTTGTTATGATGGAGTGCAAATCCATGTCTATTATGATGGTTACCAACCCAAGGAATCTGCATGATTCTGATACAGATTTAGATTTAGTGGATCCCCCCATGTATAGGCAATTGATTGGATCATTGTTGTACATGATCCACACTAGGCCAAATATATGCTATGCAGTGATTTCAATGAGTCAGATCAAGACTGAGCCGAGACAGAGACACTCGGTGGTAGCAAAGCACATCTTTAGATATTTTAGAGGGACCATTACTTATGGTCTGAGATATACATCTAGTGGTGGTTTATTTATGCATGGGTATGCAGATGCTGACTAAGAAGGAATCCCAGTGGATCAGAAGAGTACTTCCGGATACTGCTTCAGTTTAGGATCCTCTATGATCTCTTGGTGAAGCCAGAAGCAGGGATCCATTGCACAGAGTACAACATAGGATGAGTACATTGCAGCAAGTGATGCTAGCAAGGAAGCAGTATGGCTTAGAAAATTGGTTTATAGGTTGTTTGGAGACAAGCTCAAGACGACGGTGGTTCACTATGATAATAAAAGTTGCATAAAATTGACAGAGAACCTAGTATTTCATGACAGATCAAAAAAAATTGGCTTGAGGTACCACTACATCCAAGACTTGGTCCAGAGAAAAAATGTAAAGTTACAGTACATAGCCTTTGGCAGGTAGCTGATATCCTGACCAAGCCTCTGACCTCGAGACAGTTTGTGTAGTTGAGAGGAAAGATTGGTGTGGCTGTGAATGAGTCCCTCGCTGAGAGGGAGTGTTAAATTTGGCAGCATCGACATTCATTCTCCAATGAGAGGCCATATGGGCCACCCTGAGGCTAGCCAGGGAGATTTGGAGAATCAAATAGTGTTTTGAGGTATTGAAAAAATCCAAGGGGAGCGTACAACCTCTGTGAGTCAAACCAAAAGTCAGGAAGAACGAGATTCTATGTGAGTTAAATGAAAAAGTCAAGGGGAAGGTACAACTCTCTAAGCATAGAAAGTCTAGTGCAAAGTTAGGGGGAACGTACAACCTCTATGAGCATAGAAATAGTAGTGCAAAAGTCAGGGGAACATACAACCTCTATGAGCCTAGTCAAACCTTGTGGGCCATGAGAAAAACTCAAGGCATCTAGAAAAAGTTAGGTTGAATATAAAATTCCTATGAGCTAGAAACAAACAATATTCCTAAGATTGCAAATGATAGAAGTGTATTGATCTAGTGCATTGGCACATGTAACATTATCCACCATGAGGATAATTTATAATTGTCTTGTAAAGAGTCGAGTTGTAACTGAAGTCTCAAGTCTAGATCTATTTTAGAACTAAAGTGTAATGTTGAGTTATAACTGAAGTCTTAAGTCTAGTTCTATTTTAGAACTAAAGTGTAATGTTGAGTTGCAACTGAAGTCTTAAGTCTAGTTTTATTTTTGAACTAAAGTGTAATGTTGAGTTGTAGCTGAAGTCTCAAGTCTAGTTCTATTTTCGAACTAAAGCATACCAGTCTCAAGTCTAGTTCTATTTTCGAACTAAAGTATAATGTTGAGTTGTAACCAGTCTCAATTCTAGTTTTAAGTTTGAACTAAAGCATGAAGCTAAGTTATTATTAACTCATGAAAAAGGGTTACTATTTTGAGCCTCTCCTCTTCTCCTCTTCAACCTATATAAGAAGAGGTCAACCCCTCTCTTCATCACAGTTTTGATATGCAGGTTAAGGGTGAAACAACATAGGCACATATTAGTGATAAAGAGGCAACATATCAGTGTTGTATATCAACAATAGAGGCAACATATTAGAGGTATATTTCAGCAAGTACTTTTAGGTATTTGTCAGGTCAGAGTCATCTTGGAAAGCTCTTTAAGAGAAGAACATTCATGCTGGATATTTGTAAGTGATCTTACATTATTAATGCAATAAAGGAATATCCTTTGTTGGGGTTTTTCTCCCTGTACAGGGTTTCCCCAAGGTATATGTGTTGTTGATGTGCATGCTTACTCATCTACATAGTTATTGTCATTCCATTATGATTTGGTATTGTTGAAGTGTATTAATCTAGAATCAAAGTGTTGAAGAAAATAAAATACTTAATCTGCATAAGAAATCAAACTCATAATTTAACAACAAGTACATACAAAAACCTCATAGATGGATAGTCCTCATCATGCAGTTTCCAACAATAGGTGGTACGCCACATGGTTCCTCGCAGTTGAGTAGTTATCCTCTCATGAAGTTGGAAGCCCCGAACAATATTTAAGAAGCCCCTAAATAGTTACAAGTCATTAATTAAATTGTAAATTGGTTGTAACAAAAAGTATAGGTTGTCCCTAAAGTTAAGTAAAGAAGTCACTTTGTAAAAAGTATAAATACACCACAAGAAGTCTCTCATAAGTTAACACACAAGTTCAATGATTATCTATCTTTCAAGTTATCTTTTGGGAAACCTTTTCTTAGTGTATATGAGGAAGTAGGTCTGAGGAAGAAGGGAGACACGAAAGTCTCATAGTTGCAGAGAGGGAAGGGTTTCGAGAAACCCTAATTTATCTACCCCATGTGGGTCAGGCTAATCGTGTCCCGCAAGGCACCCCCATGGGTTGTTTAGTGTTTGTCACATGAAGCCCAATGTGATAACTAGCATATTTCTAGCGAGGCTAAGACAGATTTGAAGAAGGATTCTTGGTCCAGGTTGCAGCAAGGCATGATGATATAGCAGGGTTGTTACAGGATCTAAGATGGTATGTAGCATTTTTTCTTCATGAGTAATGGTATGTCTTCTATGTGTTTGTTTGAGGCTTGTATCATGGATGGTATGTCACATTATTAAGGCATGTCTTGGATTCCCTTTTTGGTACATGGTTTCATATGGTTGAAGTTCATGTCTTGGTGATATTGATACATGCTTGAGACATATCCTTGGTACTTAGTTTATGGATGTTATGGTTCACTGTTAGATGCACAAATTTGCAATATTGGCATATACTTGAGGCTTATCTTATGGTACATGGTATGATACATGGTTGAGGTACATTTTGGCACATGGTTTGGATCATTGATTTTGGGAATATGTTTTGATATGATCTATGTGAGTGGATGTAGTTGATAGAGATAGTGATAGGGACAGTGACAAGTTGACAGGTTGATGATCAGTTACATATTTATGAGACAATGGTAATTGTAGGGGCAATGAAAATTTGGATGACAGATTGATGTATCAGTGACAGTGGGAGTGACATTAGTAGTGGTAGTGACAGGTTGTGTCTACAATTATATTTCAAGGAGGAAGGACGAGTCAAGGAAAGGGGGTTGTAGCCTCCTTCTGGTTGGTGTCGAAGAACACAAGGGTTTGGACCTTCCTTCATGTTGGAGCATGTAAACTAGGGGGTTGGAACCTCCTTCCAATTGTAGCTGGAGAATTCATGGAGTTGTAGCTTCCTTCAGGTTGGATCATGTAAATAGGGGATTGGAGCCTCCTTCCAATTGGTGTTGGAGAATTTGGACATTGGAGCTTCCTATAAATGTATTATTTTGATATATAAGAAAGGATTTTGTGGTTTTCTCCCTTTTGGGTTTCAACATACATTTTGGTGTACTATGCATGTGGTTATTTGATGTGATATTGTTGAATGGTATTTCTTATGGTTATATGTTCAGGAAATGTTAAATGAAGGAATAAGTGATAAATTTTTGATGATTATATATTCTAGTTGAAAGTGGTAACAAATTGCACAATATTGATTCATCCCCCCTCTTTGTATTCCAACAATTGGTATTAGATAAGGTCCTTCAGAAAATGGTCTAATCAATGGAAGGAATATCATGGAGTATGCTAAGATTGGAGTACCAATTTTTGATGGTTAGAATTATTCCTTCTAGAATAAAAGGATGAAAATATTTTTATAGGCACAGGGATTTGATGTCTGGAAATCTGTGGTAGATGGATAAAAAACACCTTCCACTCCCCTAATTGACAAGGATGGAAAGGAACAAAGTGAAAAAAACTCAAAGGCTAAAGGCACCATTCTGAGCAGTCTGGTTGGTTTAGTATTTGTGAAGGTGATGTAATGTGACACTGAAAAAGAATATTTGGGACAAACTTCAAAATATTTATGAAGGATATGCTAAAGTGAAGGGGGCAAGTAGAGGTAAGTTTGAACAACTGAATATGAAGGAACATGAAAATATAGTATCTTACTTTCTATGAATTAATGAAATAGTAAATGCCATTAAAGGATTGGGAGAAGAAATTAAAGAATTAGGTGTAGTCCAAAATGTATTGAGGTCTCTTTCAATGAGATTTGATCCTAAACTTTCATCCCTAGAAGAAACACAAAATCTTTCCATGTTGAGCATGGACGAGCTACATGGGATACTCATATCCTATGAAATGAGGACAAAGAAGGATACTCCACCCAGAAAGGAAGCAATGTTCAAGTAATCCAAGAAGAAAAAGAAGAATAATCAAAATCCAAAGTCATATTGTAGATGCAACAATGATTCAGATGAAGAGGAAGAGATGGTCAACTTTGTAAGGAAGTTAAGAAAGGAACTGGAAAGTATAAGGGTAAGCTTCATTTTAATTTTTTTAATGTGGTAAAATTTGTCATTTTGCTTATAAATGTTCATATGCTAAGAACAAAGAGAATGATGGAGAAGAAGTTCCCAAGAAATAAAATAAATATTACAAGGGAGACAAGAAAATAAACAAAAAGAAATTCTTCAAGTAAAGTCTCTACTCAAAAGAAGATAGCTCCTCATCAAATGAGGATGATGATAGCGATAGTAACTCAAAAAATGTACTCTTTATGTCTTTTGAAAATGATGAAGAGGATTATGAAGAAGAAGGTGAAATAGGTCTTGAAGAAGAACTAATCAATGCCTTAAGTGAACTAAAGAAAGAGAGGAAGAAAACAAATCACTTAAGGGAGAATTACTTAAGCTAAAAGAGAGTTCCCAAAGGCCTAAATAATATTAGCATATGATTTTGAGCCAAAAATTCCAAGTGGAAGAAACCAGAAGGATTGAAGAGATACTCAAAATCCAGCTAAAAGAAAAAAACAAAGAGAAGGAGAGATTGGAAACATAAATAGTTTCACTAAATAAATAACTTCAGAAAAGAGAAATGCAATAGAACAACACCAAAATACTGGATGATATCATCAGTTCTCAAAGACCATATTATGAAAGGTTTGGACTAGGATACAATTAGACATATGCAAAGAAGGGTTTGAGATTTATGACTATAGAGGAGGAAGCATAACAAAATACATATGTAGAAGTCACTAGAGGATCCACTAAGAAGGACGAATGCAAGCCTTCAAATCAGAACAATCGGGAAGTTGAAATAACTCAAGAAGAAGATTACAAAAAGATGGCACAGTCTATAAGACCCATGATTCAGAATCAACAACCCACCATGGAAAGAAATGAAGAAGAAAACTACAGAAGAACAACACCATTCATAATATCTCTYAGGTATCAAACGATCTTTTTTGGTTCATGTTATTATTGTAACAATTTTGGGCACAAAGCTATAAAATTCCAAGCTTATGCTAAGAAAMAAATCAATTATGAAGGTCACTTTAGAATTAATCATCTCAGAAAGACTCATGAAGCATATAACACAAACTATAACAATTTTGGGTCACTAGAAGATGAAGTAGAATGCTACAAATGAAAAAAAAATGGACATATGGCCAAATATTGTAGATTAACAGTTCCTCCAAAGGAAYCAATGAAATATTTTAACAAGCATGCAAAAGGACCATCAAGAATTTGGATAAGGAAGCAGAATAACCTAAATGTTGAAGAATTTTCCCTTGCACTACAAGCCCAAAGTAGAAAAAGTAATTGGTACATTGATAGTGGTTGTTCAAAGCATACGACATGGGAAAATAATAGATTTATATCTCTAAAGAAAGAAAGAGATGGATCAATTTCATTTGGAAATGATAACTCGGCCAAAATTATAGGGAAAGGCACAATCAAGCTTGGAAGTAAGGATGCCAAGGAATAAAATGTCCTACGTGTTGAAAACATGAAGCATAATCTGTTAAGTGTGATTCAAATATGTGATCAGGGACATAGACTTATATTTGACTCAGATAAGTGTGAAGTAAGGAAAGAAGAATAAGGAAAATCGGTGGCTACAACAGTAAGAACTCCGAACAACATATGCATCTTAAAGGAGATTTGAAAAGAAAGATGCTGCTTGGGAAGGGAAAAAGAAAGTTGTCTTTGGTATAGAAGAATGGGACATATGAACTTGGAAAATCTGGTCAAAATTAGAAGAAAGGAAGGAGTAAGAGAAATGCGTGAAATTTCAAAACCGACCAATACTATATGCCAACATTACCTACATGGAAAACAAACAAGAATTGAATTCAGATCGAAGGAATACTCTACAAAAAAGCCATTGGAAATTGTGCACACTAATCTATGTGTACCAATGAGAACTAAAGGATTTAATGGAAAAAAGTACTTCATGATGCTTATTGCTGATTATACAAGAATGATTGCAGTCTGGTTTCTCAAGAAGAAATCAGAAGCATTCAAACATTTCATAATTTTCAAGGAAATGGTTGAAAAAAAAATGGATTTGAGAATTAAGTGTTTAAGATCAGACAATGATGGTGAATTCATATCAAAAGAATTCATGGATTTATGTGAAGAGAATGGAATAAAAAGACATTTCTCAGTAGCTAAGAATGCTCACAGAGCTTCAAGAGGATCTGGAAGCTCACAGAGGTCCTAGGCAATCCATAAATTCTCAAAATTTGACCATCTTAAATCATCTTGAAAGTGGAATCATTTTTAGATCTCATTGTCGAATCTCCAACAGTGCAAACAGTAACTCAAACAGAGTTTGTATGCAAAAGTTATGAGCAATCATTTAGGGTCAAACAGACAAAGTCAAAGGTCAAAGAGAAAAAAGAGGTGACATGTATCACCATTGCAAGGGTGACACATGACACATGTCCATATAACAGGTGACAGGGAAGGTTGAGTTGGCAAGTCGTACAACCAGTTGACAGGTAGACAAGTCATTTGTTAACAAGTGGCATTGGATAGCCAATGAGAGGTTGCCACATGGTAGCCCCCCATTAGACAATATTGGTTAATGTATATAAAAATTTTGGGATTCAAAGGGGGTCGATCATGTGACCTCCCACGGTATTAAAATACCCTCCACAACCAACACGCCATGAGTTTAGGTCTTAACCTACATATGGAAAAATTTACATTTAAATTTTTATTGATTTGTAAATCAACGGAAAAGGGTAGAGGGCCTAAGCCCCAGCCCCTAGCCTCTAGATATTGTATACACCATGTAACCAACACCATAACACCTGAGGGGCTTAACCTAATATTTGCGCAAGAGTTGTTATGTTTTGTATACTATATATATATATATATATATAACTAACCACAAAATTTGCCAATGGATGAGCTGATCATAGAAATGGAATCCCGGACCTCTGATATTTTTGCAGGAGGTTATAACCAATCTTCCAAACAATTTGTTTGTTACAAAGATACCTCAAAATTTAGCATTAAGTTGCACTAATTTCGCGTGGAGGTTGGTCGACTGGGCCTATCTAAGAGCATGGATTTCGATACCAACACACATCCCTATGCACATATCTCGAGGTGCATGGATTTCGAGACAAGTCATGAATCTCGAGGTAGTATATATGCATTGTATTACTTGCAAGTACAAACCAAGTTTTGTGTTGCACCATAAAATGTGCCAAATGGTACTTTGACAGAATTTCAAGTATTTTATATCAATTTTGCACGATTTTTCACAAGGATCATGAATTTGAGGTATGTTTTGTGATTTGAAATCATTTGTAACAATATTTTCTCAATTTTCCATTAGTGGTAATTGAATGCATTGTTTTGTGTGCCAAAGAGGGAGTAATTGAGCCAGTTTGGAAATTTTTCGAATTTATAGTCAAAATTCTCATAATTTCAGAAGGATTTCAATGGTGAAGTTATTTTGTTGTCTTGAATAACAAAATTAAAGAGAGAATCCATTAAATTGGCATATGTAAGTCATTTTATGTGTGATTTTTGTATTTGAGATGGAGAATGTAGTTTTCATTGGATTGAAGAGAACTTAAAGATGAAACAAAAGTATGTAATTTGAGTTCTTTTATTTTTTGTTGTGTCATCTCATCATTAATAAAAATTAATCTTTAGTTTATGAGTTTTTTGGTAAAAAGCACATCATCAAAATTCAACAAACCACCCCAATACAATCAGTAAATTATTCTGAATCAAGTTAGATACTTCATGTATATATGTAAAGAAATAAATGGTATCTAAGGATTTTTGGATCAAGGGGTATCAGAGCTAGTTTTTGGCATGTGTTTCAAGTTGTTGTAGTGATGAGATCCAAGAGTTCAGCTGGTGAAGATTTTGATTGATATTTTCAAGAAATAAAGATGAGTAAAGTTCTTATGAAATTGAGGTTGTAGTAGAACATTAATCGACAAATCTAGAGAGAGAATTATGAGTTAAGAATGAAGTTGTAAGATCTTGAGGAAGAGAAGCAGAGGCTACAAGATCGATTGTTATGTCATGAATATTTAAAAATGAGTATTTTTCATGAACTAGAGAGAAATTTGCAGATAATGGCACCATCAATCCGTAATGTTGGACTAATAGAGGATGAGAAGTCTCCACTACAAGAGAAATTATATCCTTACAAGAACATGATTATGAAAGAATACTCTTCATATTATTCTTTGTCCCATCAATATAGAGAGTGTTTGAGGGTATTTGAAGCAAAGAGAACCTCAGATGAGGAAAAACTACACAAGAAATTGGCCTTACCTTCCAGTCCAAGAAAGGGTAGCATGTGCAAGTCATCCTCGGGGAAAGATGTGCATGCTATAGGAGAAGAAATGAATACTTTTTCTACCATTGAATGGTATAGTTATCCATGTGCTTCATGTGGAACTAGAAACCATGATGTTGAGAAGTATCCAAGAAGAGATTCCGTGAAATTAAATCCCTCCAATAAGAAGTCATATCATTTCTCAAGTCAGAGGAAAAGGAGGAACAATAAGAATGGATCATGGAAAAAGATGCTCTTCCCTTATTGTGGTAAGAGTGGACATCATATTGAGAAGTGTTGGACAATTTACCTGCACTTATGTCCAAATCAGAATGGAAAATATGTAACGGCACTTGCAAGAAGACAAGCAACAACTCTAGATGAAGTCAATGGTATTACTAAAAGGATTGGGAGAGAATACTTCTTGAGGGATCGTCTTGGAAATGTGATATATGAAGACATCAAAGAATGGTTCATGGATACTGGCTCATCTAGCCACATGATTGGGATGAGATCAGTATTTTTGAATTTCTCAAAGTACCACACAGATTTCTTTATAGGATCTGGAACCAATACCATACAAGAAATAAGAGGGTATGGATATGTAATATTCCATCTCGAGTCAGGAGGATTTTTGGGAATCGAACATATGTTGTATGTTTCATACTTAAAGCTAAACCCACTCTCAATTGTGGCATTTGAGGATGAAAGTTATGCAGTCGCATTCCAGAATGGTGGAGTACTTATGTATTCCAAGGAATCCACTCCATATAATACCAATAGTTTGTTCTAATGGTTACCTGGATTCAACATCAAATTCAACATTAGATTCAATGTTAGATTCAAAATCAACATTAGAGGCATTGTCATAGGTTGGACACTGCAAGACTCCTCCCAGTACACTGGGGAGAATGAGTCCATAAGTAAACCATATTAAAATTTTGTAAATATAATATGCATATGTGTAAATCTCCTAAAATTATATTAGCAGTCTTGTAAGCTAATCATTGTCAATTATAAGAGTGAGAGGGACATTGTAAATTTCTATATGGCCACCTTGTAGAGTGAGAGGAATTTTGTAAAGAGTGTTTCTATATTTACACCTTATGTGATGTAAATAGTGAGAGAAACTCGCTAGAGATATTTCTAGATAGCCACATTACACCTTTTTTTACAGTGAGAGGAATCTCGTTAGAGATTGTTAGATAGCCACCTATATACATATTGTTTTAAATTGAGAAGAATATTTTTTTGAGGATTTATAATCCATAGGAAAAGAATATGGAAAAATGTATTTTCTTGTAATCAACTAATGGGATACATATGAATTGAATTGTCTAAGAAAAAATTATTGATTCTGAAGAAACATAGCTGAAGGAATAAAAGGATGCAGGCAGTTGGAACATGAAGATCAGAAGTGGAAAGAGCATCGAAGTAACGCAACAATTTATAGAGCTGGTAAAGGAGAAGTATTCATCTTCATGAATAAGAGGCATAAAGGTGCATGCTATAAGAATCTCTAAAATAATATGTCATGTTCATAAAGATGTATATACCTTGAACAAAGGCAATCAAGTACAAATGATATCAATAAAAGAAGAATTATTCTTTAAGGAAGGAACATCAATGGACAGAGTATTCATTCAGGGATTTATACAAATACATCAGAAGTATAAGAATAGAGAGTCCAAATGGGCAAGGCATAGATCATCATTCAAATTGGTTTCATATCGGTCGAGATGAACTATCTTCAGTAGAAGGAGAAGGGAGTGGATGTTGAAATACAAGTATAGGTATAGAAGATATTCATTGAACAAGACTTCTATTTTCTAGGAATCTATGAACTGAAACCAAAGATATATATCATATTAGATACAGTTTCAGAGGCCAAAGTCAGAGCTATATTCCAAACAAGAAAACATAAGTGCATTGATCTAGTACCTAAGATTGATCACCCAAGATGAAGACTTATTTCCAGTAAGATGAAAGAGTGAGTTAGACTTATCACCAAGCTAATGGATATGAATATTTTAGGATGGAAGAGTGAAGRAGATTCATCACCAAGTTAATAGATATGAATATTTCAGTAAGATGAAAGAGTGAGTTAGACTTATCATCACTACGTTTTTGAGTATCTATACTTTTGGAGGTCCAAAAGTTATTCAGTGGGAAGGTGTGATCCAAGAGGATCTAAGGAATGCTCATAGAGMTTTRGGGGGATCTGAAATGCTCACAGAGGTCCCATGGGATCCATAAATTCTCAAATTTAGACCATCTCAAATTTTCTCGAAAGACCATGGTTAAGTTTTAAAACATGAGTACATTAACCAAATATGAATTTAAGAAAGAAGAAGAAATTAATGATATAACATGGAAGACATAATAATAAATGCAGAATAGAAAGAAAACATAAGGAGAAGAAAACCATAACACCAAGCTTGATAACGAAGTTCAAAAATGTTTCCTATGTCTCTGGGCCTTTGTCTCAGTGGGGGAGAATTTCTTATTAATTTCTTCAAATTCTCCAAATGTACATAAAAATTGCATCAAATGGATTTCATATCGGTCTCATTGTGTTCTTCTCGACCTCAAAAATCCAATGTAACTAACGACACTAAAAAAGATTTAGTGTAGCTCCCGGAAATGGCCTCCAAAGTTTGCTTGGCTCACTGGTTTTTCCTGCATAAAACGAATTGTTTTGCACAATTTGGTATAATTATGATCTGTGGTGTAGTGTCTAGTCTTTTGGTTAAATAAAGTGAGTTTGTGGGATCAAATCCCACTGATCCATGATTTCTTGGGCATTGAAATATGGATTGATCGCCTTATTATATGGTTTAAAAACCATATAATAAAATCGTGGCACTAATCCATGATTTCTTGGGCATCAAAATATGGATTGAGCACCTTATTATATGTTTTAAAAACCATATAATAAAATCGTGGCACTAAACTATGACCTGGGCACATTTTTTTATGGTTAATTAACCATATATTACAAATCGTGGCATATATTTCAGATTGGTAGCATATGTTAACATATAACATATGTTATATGTCGTATGCAATGTTATCGGATAGCATATATATATATATATATATATATATATATATATATATATATATATATGAACCAACAACCATATAATATA
>JASDQU010100357.1:48228-62968 GCA_032191745.1 Picea mariana
AGACTGACTATTTGTAGGAGAAATATGCTATAAAACCATCTTGAAAGGATACAATGCCACCCTGGTCAAGGATAAGAAATGGGTGTTCATACCCTATGGTTTCCATGTAGGTTTCTACTTGGTAGAGGATATTGCTCAAGCCAAACAAGAAGGGTTGAGCCAACTCGACTTGAGATTCCCAACAGGTCGATTTCGCAAGAATGATCCAAAGGGCCTGGTCATGCAACATGCTTCACAAGTGTCATCCTACTGGTCATACACCCACGACAAATTTGAAGACGAAGTCTTCACAAAAAATTCCCAGGCCTAGGAAGATGTGGCACAAAGGATGGCCAACTCGAAAATGACCAGGTTCAGGGCCATGAGTCTAGATGAACAGGTGACGATAATATAACAATTGGCTCAAGAGGCCCTAAGATCCAGGGAAGAAATCAAAGCAACAGAGGCAACATAGGTTTCCCTAGTGGCTCTGACGCAAAACATGGGATTTCCTATGACACCAGAGGCACAGGTAAGGGGATTTCTCCTGATAGAAYAAGAACAGAGACTGATCGATCAACTACAGGATGACCCAAACCTCATATAAATGGAAAGGGTCCCTTAGAAAAAACCATTTGAAAGCCCGACAGGTCCAAGTGGCCCAGAGCTAATACAAATTGAAGAAATCGTCGGGTTAGATAACCCTAAAGTTACAACACCACARACTAGAGCACCAAGGGACATTTCAACTCATCTAGAGATAGAAAGAACATCAGGGAGATAAATTGCACCAAACCCCCTCCATGAATTAATAACAATCTATGATGATGAGGAGAGTTTGGAGGTGTCCTTGGTCTCTCTGGTGCAGATCACATAAAAAAAGGAGCTTGAGAAGGCATCTTCCCCAGCTCCTGACATGAAAGTTCAAGGCCTTCCATAGAATGACCAATAGGTTGAAAGTGTCTTAGACACTGTTGTCCCTTGACCAAGTTTTGAGGAAACGCTGGTCATGTTTGACCAATTTTGGGGACTTCGACAGGCTAGTCGAAGAGGGAGCGCCAGGAAAAGCGGAGATCGCGGGATCTCTCCCCTTTTTGTGGGCTTCTTGGGTTTAGGGTTTATGTAAAGGTTATGGGATGTTGGCCCATGGGTCTTACCCATGCTTAGGCCCCTTTTTTTAATGTATAAATAGATATCTAGGTGATGTAAGAAACAAACTAGATCTAGTAGATCTAAGGGTGCTAAGTGCTAGAGTTTGATGTATGTGATTGTAAAGGATTTGTGCATATTGTTTGCTGAGAACTTGTAGAGCTAAGTGAAAGTGATTGTAAGAAGGATATGTGTTGTACCAAAATCAGGGAAGGAGGATCTAGTGAGGTGCGTGTAGATCTCCCGTCCTATGCGGTGTTGGTTTTGAGGCTCTGTGCATGTAAGGAAATTGACAGAAGATAATAAAGAAGATGAAGATTTGGTGGACGTAGCCCCATGCTGGGGGTGAACCATGTATATTATGTGTCATGGTGTTGTGTGCTATGATTTTCATGTGTTGATGTGATTTTTTCTTAGTGTTGTAATCTTCATGAATGTTTAATGCTTAGTGATATGAATGAATGCTAKATCTGATTTATTTCTATGTTCTAAGTTCTTGAATGTATTAGATCTTATTGAATAYTGTGTTGTCCTATAATTAGGGTTTTACCTACGATGTGAATAAGGGTTAAATGCTAATGAATTTTGACTGCTAAAGTGATTTGTTAAGTATTGTGATCATAGATCAGTGTCCTAGCTAGGTTGTAGACACTTGAGTCCTGCAACCCYCTTGCCTCTACCTCGGGTGAGACTTCATCTTCTTCACAGGTGTTTCCGAAAGGGCCAGTAGTTAGGGTTTTGTTGGTGCGTTGTTGAAGCATTGAACCCTAGGTATGCCCCTGTGCCAACAAATATTTCTGTTGCCGGGACCTAAAACTGTGATTGTTGGGAACTGAAGAAAAGAGAAAGCCATGTGCATAGATCTATTTTTGTAGTGCACAGTACTCTACTTGAATTCTGAAGCTCTGTGCTAAGAAAAGAAGTCTGATCTGAAGAAAAGTGGTAATATATTAAAGATTTGTTCTCTGATAAAGGTAATATAAGTGGAAATTTTTTCTTCGAAAGAATGGATCTAGGTATGATTGATAGATTTGATCCTAGTCTGAAAACTAGGGCACAACTCGAAGAAAGAAGATATGATATGAATAGATCTGATAGAAATAGTGAAAAATATGTTAATCCTATGCACAGAAAGAATTGTTATACTAACAAGTGGATGCAAGATCCTAGAAATAATTTTTTTGCAGGTCCATCACTGTGATCCCAGTGTGCAATACAGGAAAGGTTGGAGATCATTTAAGAGAAAGAGAGGATTGACTCTTTGTTATAGTTGTAGAAGACCGGGGCATCTTCCTAAGGAATGCCCTAGTAGACACCCTATTTGTCTTTGTTGTAAAGCCTTTGATCATGAAGTTTTGGATTTCCCTAGAATTATTTTTAAAGTTGAAAAGATAAATATGAGACAAGAAAACCCTGAGGAAGGCCAAGAGACTAAGAATATGCTAAAAAACCAGAAAGAATCAGAGTCTATACTATTCCAGATGAAAGAAACACTAAATGATCACAGAGATACCAGTTTATCACAGATCTTAAAAGAGAAAGAGTGCATAGAAAAAATAATAGGAGACTTCGACATAGACTTTGTATTGGATGCAGACATGCAGGTGAACATTATGACAGAAAGTACTTGGCAAATCTTAGGAAATCCTGCTATGATTCCTTCATTGGGAGGAATAGGATTGTTTAAAAGAAAGTTGATAACCCTATGTGGAATACTTTCCCATGTACCTATGGTTTCTCATAGAACATCGACAAAAGAATAATTTGAGGTCATTAATTTTGCTGATAAGAACACTCCCCTTTCACTTTTGTTAGGAAAGAATTGGATTGAGAAAGATTAGATCCGAAGGAAAGAATAAGATGAAGCTCTAGAATAGAAAAAGAAATAATTAATGGATTTCATCGCTAAGAGAATAGCACACTTATTAGAAGAACAGGAGGACAAGTCAAAGCAACTGAGGGCCAAAGTCCTAGCTATCAAAGTTGAAAGAACAAAAGAAGACTTAGAGATCTTATCCATACATGACAGTAGAGAATCTACTCTAGAAACAGTAAGAGAAGAAGTATTACCCTCGAACCCTATGAAAGACCCTCAACAGTGCAAATTTACTATGCCAAGAGGAGATAAGAAAAAGAATGGAAAGAGGAATACAGAGATGTAGATCACAAGAAAGAAGGCTCGAAAGCTCAGTAAGAAGAAAGCAAAGCTAGAAAAATTGCAAGAGGTTTCCGAGAGGACTTAGCAAAAGGAAGGCTTGCAGAAGTTGAACCTCGTCGGAATAGCAGAAAAATCCAGATTGGCACTTCACCACAGTGAAGCAATATGACCGTTGGAGGTGTCCCGAAGGGGATACACGTATTTGGACTATAGTTAGGACAGATTATGACGTTGAATATCAGTGACTTCAACTTAGGAGACAACAAGAACTATGGCATCCTTGCACCACACAAGTATTTGACCAAGATAATGAGGAAGAAGTCGAAGATAATCCCCTAGCCATGGACCATGGACATCACAATATTGACCATTCTCAATATAATGAAGTTACCACACTTTGACAGACATCAGGAGGTTAACGTGTGCATTAAAATCCTGTTGTCATGCTTCCATGATAGTTACCTATGGTTGGACAGGCGCATCACAGTAGATCCGATGTTGATCCACCAGATTACTGGATTAAGCATGCAAGGACTATACACACAAGATGTTTACCCAGGGAAGGCTGTAGATTGTKCCCTAGCACAGATAATAAAAGACACCTATGAAGATGTGGAGAAAGCGAAGTGAGTCTATAAGGTATCCTCCATCCATAATGGTGCAGTGTGCCTAGCTTGCAAATTGATCGCTGGTAATCTCGTCAGGAAGAATAGGCCAACACGGGTCATGGGTTTTGTTGTCAACCTCCCAGGAAAATGAGTTGAAGGGATGCAAATGAACCAGTTGAGCTACCTTGTCAACCAGTTAGAGAAAGACTTCCACAAAGCTCAGGATCAAGGTTATAAGTTTCATTTCAATTGGTTGTTGATTCTCATTGCCTTCAATGCTTGGGAGATGCCAGAAGGAGTGACCTTCCCTGAAATTGAGTTGTCTGAACCACTCATTGTGAATTTCACTATGCTATGGTATTCGAGCAACGTGGAAAAAAATGGAATTCAAGCGCAGTGTTCCACACCTATTATATGTAGCTAAAGAGGGCCATTGAATCTTTCCCTCGCATGACATCGAATACATTGCATCAGTTCAGGCCATTCATGAAGTTCCATGTAGATAGGCATTTCATATATATCACTACGCTTAGAGATGAAATCAAGGAGGAGTTACAGTATTATTATAATCTCACCAAGGAAGATATGGAGGAAATAACAAAGGAATGGCCTACAAAATTCTTGGTACCAGTTGAATAGACAAAACTATCTGACCTCGACCTCATCGAAAGTCCTGTAGTCACTCATGAAGAATATGATCCACCCAACAATAGCTGGAAGAAAAAGAAGGAATATGTATGTTGGCATGAGTTTGATAAAACCAGGGTCCTTCTCAGGTTACCAACAAAAGGTACCGTGTAGTCTAGAGCATTGGCATTTTCATCTCCTCCGAAGAGAAGAAGTCTCACTCAAAGTGCTACTGAAATAGAAAGATAGGGACTTAAGAGGATCCATAGAGCCTTTAGGACTCATTCCTGATCTTATGCAAGAGACATGAACAAATTTGAAACATACATGTGCAAGAATCGAACCTACTTACGTTGCTAGCAATCATTTAAACATAGAACCATCAAATAGAACTCACAAGCCATCAAGAAATACTATAATGCATATGTAAACACATAAAGACACATCATATTTGAAAATTTAGGTACTTCTTCATATTATATTCAGAATCCTTCTCTGATTACAGACTCGGAATTACACAGTAGTGCATTGTACAGACTCTTGGCTCTGGCCTCATGTCACGGAGCTCCAATTCTCAAACTGATAGATCCCATTCATTACAGACTCAAGACTTGACTTAACTAAACTTACAACAATCATCAACAACTAATCCGACTAGGTAACAACAACAAGAATGACTAAATCAATCAACCCAACCACACAACAACCTGACTAACCCTTTTACAATTATGTTCATCCCTATATATAAGCAGGGTTATGTCTTCCTTCTTTACTTGCACGCTTTCTTGTTCTATTGCAACCGTTTGTTGCTTAGCTGGCGTTGCGCTCACTTTCACAAATACTTTCTATTTCTCTTTCTCCAAGCCTCTGATGAATCTTGCGCAACTCATGCTCAGTCAAAACTTACGCAATTCCTTATCCAAAAATGAAGGGCCCAATAGGATCTAACCACAATCCTCGACTCGCCCTCGAGTCAAGTGCTTGGTTCTTTTACATCCTCAAGGAGCATTTTTTGTTTTCCCTTGTTCTTATTTTGTTCTTCCTTGGGCTCTTATGTTTTTTCTTTCTCTTCTTTTACCTCTTCAAGCAAAGGGCCCAACTCCGGTACTAACTCTAAGGCTCGTTGTTTCACTCGTTGAAAGATTCCAACTTTGTCCTACCATTTCCAGGCGAGGTGTGATGCCTCTGCAAGAAATTGTTGGGTTGTCTCTTTGTTGTATTCCTTTGGCTTGGCCTCAATCAACAATTTCCACACGGAATCTGTTGTTGCATCAACTTGATGCATTTTCATGTAGGCTGTCTGAATTACAGGTCGAAATTCACGCAACTCCTTCTTGGCTATGGACTATTCCTCAAAGAGTGTATTCAGTTCATTTTCGTCCTGTTGGATTTGGTCTAACTTCTATTGTTTCTCCATGGGGTCCATTGTGGATACAACTTCTTCTTTCAGCACCTAGATCTTGTTTTGTACCTCCTCCGAGACTTGTTTTCATCGAGCAATGATGCCCATCCAGTCGTTGACTATCTTGAAGATTTAGGTGCATTTCATTGTGTGCTTGTGCAGTGTTGCTTGGGCGTTCTTACCTTGCAATATTATCTTCTGTATCTTCTCCTGCAACTGCTGAGGTTGTTGCTCTGCTTCTTGATGGACCTATTGTAGCTTTTCTTCAAGCTGCTCAGCGTGAGTAGCAAGTTGTGTCCAAGTTTCTTGTAGCAGATCGATATTTTTCTCTAGCTTGAATACCTCGTTAGCTTAGGGTAGGTCGGGCACAACCTTCCGAATCTCTAGCCAGGATTCAACAAGTCTTTTCTACACTTTTTCCATTTTGCGCTAGACTTAGATTTTGTCATGCTCTTCTTATATCTTTCATGTTTGCGTGACGAACTAATCCTTCCTTGCAACCTCGATGGATCTCAGCCTCTTGGATCCTTTTCTCTAATTGGTCTATTGATGCCCAGATTAGTCCAAATAATTGTGTGGTTGACCACTATACCAGGTCGGCAGATGAAGGAGCTACGTCGTTGGGTGCTCGTGTTTGCAGTGGAAGCCCATTGGTCATTGAATGGTCTGAGAGGGTTTCTACCTCCTCCTCCATTGGTGGAACTTGGGTTATTTTTGGGAGTCATCGCTCCACTATGTCTAGTTGATCAAGTTGCATCAGCTCTGGGGTTGTGGTCTGATGTGAACAGGTGGTGGAAAGGTTTGGTGGTTGGGGTGGTCATGGTGATGGAGCGTTCTCAGTGATGAATGTTGGTGGAATTGTTTCAGGCTTCGGGTCATCCCGAATATCAATGATAGTGGTGGATTTGATCGTTGTGTGATTGCGGGGGGCAAATGATGCAAGGTGTTGGGGGTTCATAGGTTTGTTCGGGAAGACACCAGTTCTAGGCCACTTCACCAATGGTTCAGTACTAAACATAACACCCAAGATCTGGTTAACATCTGCCTGAAAACACAACACCGTCTGGCAACTGATGGAGGGCCAGTCTTTTCCTCCGCTCTAACTGTTGTATCTCTTCTTCCTCCTTGGATTCTGATTGTACGGGAGCATCTGGCTTCTTCGGCTCTAGGCCTGAGCTCGGTCCTTCTCCTTATTCCTTGTCTTTTTTCTTGAGCAGCTCGATAGGAAAAATGTAATGCATCTTTGACTTACATGGGCCGCATTTGAATCCTATCCATGACATGACTTCCTTGTCAAAGGCCTCCTGATCTAGATAGGACTGTAGCATCTTTGTGTGGAAATGTTCCCTATTGACATGTCTCGGCTAGACAAATGTATGGTGTTGATTCATGTTGAAGGTGATATTTATCGTATTGCAGTTGAGGACCTCCTGTGGGATGCACAACCTCTGTGATGCATCTATCAAACCATTATACCATTTATCAAATGTTGCGGCGTTGAAGGTTGTATTCTTCGAATATGGTCTGGACTTACATCGCTCGAACATCTTCTCCATGCAGACCTTATCTAGTATTTTTGGTTGTCTGCCCATAGGTGGCTTCCATTTGAACATTTTGAATTCCACAAGTAGGTATTCATAAGTGAAGGTTCCTCCCTTCTCCTGCACTTCCTCGTAAGCTACCAGTAGTTCCTCAAGCAGGTAACTACACCAATTGAACAATGCTCCATTGGCGCAAAAGTTGGCGACTGATACTGCATATAAAGTTCACTCGCCTTTATAGTATAATCTCATAACCTTATTGGCTATGATGTAATAGCTAGTCCAGACTGTCTCGGGTAGTATTGATTTGATTATTGTTGTGCGTCCTCCCCTCTTTGTGTTGAATTTCTCAGACAAGCTAAGCTCGCCTTTCTTTTTCCCGTGCTTACTGGGACCCTGGAATCCTTTCGACACATCCTCTCCTTGGGAGGATAGTCCAGTAAGTTGTTGGATGTCTTCAACATGGATTGGATACTGCTTATCCAACCATATACTTCTTTCATGCACCCTGCTTATCATAAATTTCGTGCACCGCACAATCTCACCTGTGGTACCAAAGACTGGTAGGTATCTCAGGCTCATGATGGTCAAAGTGAATAAGTTGATTAAGTCTTCTTTTGGAAAAAATTGCATACCTCTGATTCCATCGAGGGACATCTCCCAAAATACATATGTGTGCATCTATGGGAACAAAATTGAATCCATGAGGTCAAGATCAAGAAGCTTAACATGCTCTACTTTCCTTGAGATCACCTAAGACCTCAACCTGGGGGTCACAGGGCTCTTCTGGTACCACTTATTTCGACATGGAACTTAGGCTAGCTATGGCTCTCGACATTCAATTTTCTAGGGAAAGCTAAGGACTACAAATTTCACAATGGTACAGGCTGGTTTGCTCTACTGAATTCAGAAATGGATATGCTTCTTTTGGAAACAATGCATTCGTTGGCGAGTTCTCAAGGCATTATACTTGGCTTAACTCGCAATTTTAGCAATAATTGTTGTGCATCATGACTATATGGATGCAACGGGATCTGAGTTGTCTGACGAGACAGTTTAATAGGGTAAATCCCATTGGGCGATTCTTGAATTTATTTATTTGTGTGAGTGCAATAGGGACGTGGCTGATTTCAGATCTTTTCGTTTGACAGTTGGGTATCCCAGCAAGAACTTCGATGGAATATTTGCATAATGTAGCTTTATGGATTAACAAACTTCAAATGTGGTACCGAAATGGAAATAAAGGTTGTGGCTAGACTAGGTTTGTGTGGCATATGGATTCAAATCATATTCAGATTCATCCTTTCTCCGACCACAAAGGTTGTCCCCATCATATTAATGACTGTAATTAATGGATTCTCTTAAGATTTGGATCCCACACTGCTGAGTCATTAGTTTTGTATCAAACAACACTTAATTAGAAAATGAACTATGTGTCCTGGCACAACACTCTACATATTGACTTTATTACTGAACTTACAAAAATTTCAGAAAACTCAAATCTAACTATTGTACAAGATTTTTTGGACTAGAGAGACAATCCCTCTTTCTCAATTTTGAGACAGGTAGGCTTTTAGGTGAGCGCCATTCACCCATCCTGGTTGCAGCACACCATCCATTTTCACGAGTTTGAATGCTCCTGATGGTCAGATATTCACAATCATGAATGGTCCCAACTAGTGCATATGCATATTTCAAGGATGCTTCTGGTACCGGGTATCGTAGAGTATCACCTTGTCTCCTTACGTGAATACCTTGGTCTTAATGTGCCTATAATGCCAAGCCTTTTGTCTTTATTTTTCAACTGACTGATGAAATTCTATTAGAAATTTGGTCTCCTTGAGTTCTTGTAGTTCTGTAAGTCTCTGCGTAATGGATTCCTCTTCTTTCATGTGTGTGACTTGTGCAATATACAAACTGGTAGTGATGAACTCTTCATGCACCACTGCCTCTCTCCCACAAACCAACTGGAATGGTGTGTACATGTGGATTTTCTTTGTGTTTGTCCTATAATCCCATAGTACAACTAGAGCTTGGTCATCCCAGTTCTCCCGGTTTGTGCAACAGACCTTTTTTACTATGCTTTCCAGGATTTTGTTGAAGGCTTTGACTGTTCCATTGGCTTGTGGGTGGTATGGAATGCTCTTGTAATGTTGAATCAAAAATTCTGCAGTAAGTGTTGCTATAGTGATGCTAATGAAATAAGCTCCCTGATAGTTGGTTAGGCTCTTGAGACATCCGAGCTGAGTAATGATATTCTCGAAAATGAATCTTTCAAACAATCCTGTACATCTATTGCTTCTACCCAATGGGTAAGGTAGTTAGTCGTGGTAATGATGTACCTATCCTTTGAATGTTTGGTTGTGGGGCTGATTGGTCCAATGAAGTCAACTTCCCATTTATCAAATTATTGTAGAGCTCTAACTAGTTTTAGTGGTAGTTCATCTCGGTGAGACAACTTTCCCACGTGTTGACAAACATCACACGATCTAGCATATGATTTCACATCCTTGAAGAGTGTTTCCCACCAAATTACTGCCTATAGAAATTTCTCTATCATGGCCTTTCCTCCTACATGGCCTCCTGAAACTCCACTATGGAATTCCCAAAGTATATCCTGCCTTTCATGATCTAGGACACACCATTTGAGAATGTTGTCTAGTTCTAGTTTATACTACTATCTAGCGATGATCTGGTAATCTACTGATATAACAACCATATGGAGTTTCTAGGTTGTGGAATAGGTTTTAGGACAGGCCCTTGTACTAAGAAAGATTGTTATGTCGTCCAGGTATTCCGGTATGGCCTCAATCCTAAATAAATATGCATATGGGAGCTTATCATCTACTGCTCCGCCACTTTCCCTTGAATATAACCTGGACAGGTGATCAGGACCTATGTTTCATCTTCCCAGATTGATGATAACTTCAAAGGAAAATTCCTGAAATAACAACATCCATCTACAAATATTCCAACATAGGTTTGTTAACTAGATATTTCAATGCAGAATGATCAGTAAAGAATTTGAAATGAGACGCTAACAAATAATGTCTAAATTTATGCAAAGCATAAATCATGGCCAAACCCTCCCTTTCCATCGTTTTGTAGTTGCATTCTTCTTGTGACATTTTTCGACTTGCAAAATAGATAGGGTCATCCATATCTCCATCTCCAAGAAGCGTGAAGATGGATCCTAAGGAAATTCTTGAAGCATATACATGGATGTGAAATTCATTCTCCCAGTTTGGGAATATCAGAATTGGTGTTGTGATGAGTTTCTCCTTAAGTGTCTCAAATGATTTATCATATTCGAGAGTCCATTGGAACGTTTCATCTTTTTTCAGTAGGTTTTCTAGAGGTGCAGTAATGTTGGCATATCTTTGGATGAACCTGCGATAGTAACCTATGTGTCCCAGCATGGATCACAACTACTTAGCACTCGTGGGTGGTGGCATATTCACAATGGATGCAAATTTGGTTGGATCTACTAATACTCCTTCTCAACAGACTATATGGCCCAACAAATTCCCATGTGGTACATAGAATATACACTTTATGAGATTCAATGAGATATGAAACTCTCTGCATCTATCAAACATTAGCCTTAGCAGTGCTACATGTTCCTTGATCAGGCTATATATTGTCCAATCACCCATATAGACTTCTATAAATTTGTGAATGAACTCTTTAAAATATGCTATCACAATCTTGGAGAAAACTGTAGGGGCATTCTTTAAGGAAAATGGCATCATGTTGTATGCAAAATATCCCCATTCTATTATGAAAGTGGTATTTCTTTTGTCCTCTTCAACAATCTTGATTTGATGGTATCCTGAAAATCCATCTTTGAATGAGTATGATTCCTTTCCCGTAACCTGTTCTATAACCTCATCTGTAAAGGGTGCTAGGAAGGGGTCATGTAAATAGGCAGAGTTGAGACTTATGTAGTCTACATAGACTCTAATATCCTCTGTGTCTTTCTTTCTTTGAATGACTATCGGGCTGACCCACTCTGCTTCTTCTAATGCAAAAATGAGACCTGCTTCCAACATCTTATCTATCTCCTTCTTAACTTTCTCTTTTACTCTTGGATTAAGACGGTATGGTCTATGTGTGACAAGTTTGGATCTTGGTTTTAACTAACCTTCATTTCTCCCATGACTCCTTTGATTCCCTTTAACTTGAAAAAAGTCTTTGGGAACAAATTCTCATATTCTTGTAGTAAACTCTGTATTTCCTGACTGGTTTTCTCATCCTAGTAATCTCCCCCCATAGCTATCTTGGGTTTCTCTACTGTCCCTATGTTAATTTTGCGCAATTTTGATGGGTGATTGTAGGAACTATCGGTCTGGATGGGTATGGTATTTTGGATTTCTCTGCTCCCCTATGTCTCTTTGATGGCTAGGTTTCTCAGTTCTTCTAAGTCATCTAGGCTTTCTGAATCTTTGTTAATATGAGAATTCTATAGGCTTCTTAGTTCAAGGAAAGTGGAGATTTCTCTAAAGTTCTTCGCTATGTTTGGCACATACCACTAAGTTTGATTTCTGATTACCATTATCTATAAAAAGAAATTCCTTAATATTTTGCAGGGATAATTTAAGATCAGGGTACTTACTTGTGAATGAGAAGTCCTTGCAAAAATGAGATGCCGGTGTTTTCCAGTCATTGGTTTGTCTTCTGGTTTCCTCATGTATAAACTGAGATTTCAGGATTGGACCTAGAGAGTAGGTAAATACCTGAGTCCAGAAGTGAGAGGGTATCCTCGCAGCCTACCACTATGTTGCGCACTGTTCAATTTGTATTCTAGGATCTGATTCTTCGCTGAAAAGTTGCACAACTTGGAGATCCATCTACATATCTGATTCCATATGATCCTTATTCTGGAACCTGTACTTGATAGCTTGCTTCACCTCGACCCAATTTATGAGTACGGATTTATGATTGGCCCACCATCTAGAGGGGTTGTTTTAAAAGGCTACATATAGTATCGAGATTCTTTGATATTCTCTTACATCTTCCTCCATCTTGTGTAAAAGAACTGTCGAGATTTGAGGTGCCATCGTATACTGGGTGTTCTCTAACTTCGATCCCAAACCATCTAGTCGCTCTGACAGATGTGCATCTTCTTGAGAATCGTTTGTGCGACCCTTGTTTCCAACTGTGAAAATCCAATTCTAAATCTTCATCTGTTGCCTGTATACTTCTCCAACTTACTGACCCATCGGCAGTGGGGTTTATATAATCGTTTCTTGTCCTAGCTATTACAGTGTACAACTGGTCCAATTCTTCTCCCTCCATATTATTGTCTGTTGGTTCTATATACTTGAGTCCTACATATGGATCCAAAGTTTGAACTGCCTTGATTCCCTCAGTCTCAACGGTCATGGTGTCTTTCTTTAAGTTGATTACTGCATAATTATCATAGGCCCAATCAATGCCAAGTAGTGCAGGGTAGGGGTCCTTATCTCCCATGATCTCAATGACTTCAAAGACAACCATTGTTTTTACTCCTGCTACATCTATTTCCATGTTATCTAGTCTTCCTATGGGGAAGATAAAGTACTAGTTTCCCATTCTTAACTGAATTGGGGAGTATGTTGGCCTCAATTTTCCTAAGGCTTCCTAGTTCTTCTTAGGTAGAATGTTCACATCTGACCCTAGGTACAACATGATGTCCTTAATTTCAAATGCATCTAACTAGGCTATTAATCTAAATTCCTTTATGGTTCTTACTTTTCTTCGCTGCACTCTATGAGTACTTTTCTCAGGAATATTGGCCCTTATCCTTGCTTCTAGGGGTTCTTCATTCCCTAAAACTAGGTATAGCACATTGCACAACTTTTCTATTAGTTGATCATTCCCTAGAATGTTAGAGAATAATTGAAACCAAAGGCCAACTACATTTTGAGGTTTCTCAGGTTGTCTTGGTATGACTACAGGGTTTTTGGGTGTAGGGGGTGAAGCAATGACTTGTTCCATCTTAGGGTAACCAGCTGGATGGGGGGGGTTCTCTCGCATTCCAAGACTAGGAATATTCTAAAATACTTCTATGGCATATTTAAAGAACATATTTTTTTTTAGAGGATCATACCTATCTCCCTTAGGTGTTGCTTTATGGATCTAAGGTAGAGTATCAACATTAGCTCCTGTATTTTCTCCTCCTCGAGTAATGATATTAATGTTGGGCAATTGTCCCTTAAAAATCCTCTTTATTTTTGAACTGATAAGGTTAGTTCCTCTTTGTTGTACTCTATCTTCCCACTTTGAAATTAACTCTGGGCAGTATTCTGTTGCGTGTCCATTGGTTCTGCAGTGAAAGCACCATGGACGCCTTAGATGAGGACAATCTCTAGCCAAGTGACCTTGCTCATCATAGTTATAGCATCTTCTTGGTCCTCTTCCCCCAGTTCTTCCTCTTATGAATTCTCCTCTGGCTCCACCTCCTCGACCTCTTCTTGGTCCCTGAGGGTTTTCATTCACCCTGAATGTTGTTTAGT
Source organism: Picea mariana (assembly GCA_032191745.1). Lineage (NCBI taxonomy): Eukaryota > Viridiplantae > Streptophyta > Pinopsida > Pinales > Pinaceae > Picea > Picea mariana. The sequence goes on from JASDQU010100357.1 coordinate 62,190, forward strand.
CTAACCTGTCTGCAACTACATCTAACGCTCTACATTCATTGGTAGTATGCGTGGTAGATGCATAGAAATCACAGTGTACTATGTTTGGTACTGTCAAATATTTTTTCATGATGGGGCATTGTCTTGGCCCATGCCCATGGGTTCGACATATTTCACAATACTCAGCTATTGGTGCTGCTTGGCCTCCCGTAAAACCATGATACAGGGTGGGGTTGTGGAATGGTAAGTTCGTCGACACTTTCAAAAATCCTATCGCTGGGGCTACAATCGAATTCTGAGGAGGTCCCATTCCTCTCATTCGCGAACATTCTTTCACCAAATGACCTTTTGTATAACATCCATTCCACTGAACCTGTGGTCGTCCTAGTTTGGGTATCGTCAGCTCCTGAATATTTTTTGTGAGTGTCGGTATCTGCCCTTGTATTTGTGCCAGATTCGCATCTACTAGGGGTCTGGTTACTCTCAGGTTCCCAGGGTATCCCACCATGGCTTCAATCTTCATCGATTGTTCCAAGGCATATGTTAACATAGCTATCTACTATTATGTTAGAGGAATCTGAGTCAAAGGTAGTAACCCATGAATGTACCACTCCCTTTGATGTTCTTCATGGATTGGATGTGTCAATGTCCCTATGGCATCTTTGAACTTTTGGTTGTATTACCAAGCTGATTCACCTTCCCACCACTGGATCTCGCGTAACTCAGATAGAGCCTGTTGTTCTAACTGGGGTAGTTTGAACACTACTATGAACCTTGTACGTACCTGATCAAGTGTGAAT
>JASDQU010100357.1:112200-123221 GCA_032191745.1 Picea mariana
TTCAATTTCATCCAGTAATTTGCATCCCGATGAGTAACAACCAGAGTTCAGACCTTCAAAACTCACGAAAGAGGTTTAAGAACCCAGTATTGAACAGATATACACCATCGGGGGGTTGGGAAATATGATTACTTGGGGATTTCAACAAGTCCCCGAACCCGTGGATGAGGTTGCTTATATACAAGCCATATCCTATGACTAGAATATGTAATCCATCATGAATAGAACCACCAATAAGAGGAGGCTTACTCTAGATTGCTCCATCCTCATCATCATGGAAGAAAAAGTTATTGGCATGGAGCATGCCAAGACGTCTGAGCTTATCGACACAGGGATGGAAATCACATATGCCACCCTAGATAGAGGGACGAGGGATGAAGAGGAGATGGTCTCTGCACTGAAGGAGTTGGAACATCTACTCCATTTGAATAAATATTATCAGGACACCACACAGGGCATGGTGTTCCTAAGAAGCGAATACCAGGAGGCCTACAAAAAATTTACAGATGAGGGACACCTTTTCACTGCAAGGATGGTCGAGTTTCAAGAAGACACCCTCATGGAGTTGGCAATGTGAAAGGATATGGAAAGGTGGAATGAGTAATCACACCAAGTAGTGGAAAGGATCGACTAGCTCAGTGTGGTTCAATAGGGATGAGATGCTGAAGAGAAAGACATCTGGTTACTAAGAGTAAGAAACATTGACCACATAAAGAAATCGGTTGAATACTGGGTAAAAAAATCCCAAGAACCTCATCAAGAAATCCAAGAGAAATGAGTCGAGTGCGAAAAGAGTTGGACCAAGATCAACTGAGTGATGAGAGACATCATCCTCCTAGAATTTGGCACACTTGATGAATTTGTCGACTTGCATGACATAGTCAAATTACATACTGAACAATACTCATCATGGGGTGCGGAGATAGAAAATGTGGCAAACATGGCTCCAGGCCAAGTGCAACAGTTCATGGAACACACGATCAAGGATCGGACTGTGTTGCAGCAGTTAAGTGGTAGAATAGTCAAGTATCGGGCATGGGCAGTAGAGATAAGGGAGATCCTTTTGTCCCCAATGGAACAACATAGATTACTGTATGCCAACACATGCAAGGATCTCTTCATGAAATGGTCGGAGTACAAGAAGATTCATCCACTCAAGTGAAACATTTGATGACTCTTGGAAGACTACGTGATGAAAGCACCATGTGGCGATGTTTTGTTTTACTTAGATTGCACTTTTGATAGTTATTTTTAGTTAATAATATGTTATAAATATAGGGATCGACTTGTAGCACCATGTCGATGGTTTTTTGCAAAGACCCTCATTTTTGGATTGTAAAGAACTATTTCGGAGCTTCCTTAATTGAGAAGTCTTGTTTAGGACCTGAGACAAAGTTTTATGTTTTTCATCAAAAGCGTATTTGATTGGATCTAAAGAAGAATTATTTATGATTTTATCTCATGAATGGATGCTATAATGAGTAAGAGTAAAAAATTGAATTAGATAATTTATCTAATTCAATATTTTTTATAGTTCTTGTCTCTAATGATGAAGAGTAAATCGTTGTATTAATATGTGATTTATGATTAGAGTCAAGGAAACTATTTTCCTAGCAGTCATTTATTGCATGTATGTTTTCTTTTTTATAATCATATCTTAGTCAATAATTGGAACACCAACAGGTTAATTTATTAGTACTAGGCTTGTTGTAGGTGTATGAATCATTGTCTACATGCTTGAGTATGAGGGTTATCCTGAGCTCAGCCTTCTTTGGTAGTTAATTCCTTTCCCCTTTGTTACCCAATTGATTTATACCATCTTTTATCTTGTATCAGTCCCACCTATAAGAGAAAATAAAAAAAAGAGAACTTTCGAACAGAAGAAGGAGCTTTCACAGGAAGACATCCTGTCAATCACTACATAAAGCCCATCGATTAATTGGTCGGATTGCAAGATCTAGAGAACCACTTCACCATTAAACGCTGCAAAGTCTAATTCGGCCTTGGTGGCGGGTTTGGTTCCTACTATTGAGTTAAAGGGATTTAGGATCCATTAACAAATTCTTCATATCGATATTGATTATTCATTTCAAATTTCATGACTTTTAACGTGAAATTCGAACTTGGACTATGAGGAGTTTATCTATATTGTTCAATAATTAATACGTGAATTCATGTTGTGTTTGTTTTTGAATGAAAATTATTATCATTATGACTCAAATTTTATTATCTCATCTCAAGGATGGAATTTAAGAGTTAATTCTTTATTATTACTTTATTGATTCTTGTTTTCCTAACCTAATTATAATATTTTAAATGGCATTTCAAAGGAATGACTTTTTTTTACCTTATCAATATGATCTTTACAATGTCATGACTTGAAGTTTTGTATAATGGTAGAATGGTTTATTTGGATCTTTGGTTTAATTAATTTATTATGTTTACTATTAACCTTCGATCCTATTGTTGATACTGAGAGGGGTGTGAATCAGTATCAAGTACAATTTAAAACCTTTTTCAACTTATACTTAAACCATTCAACTATATCCAATGAGAATTGAACAAAATTATAAGAGTTACACCAATACACCACAATACACCATGCACAATATATGATAAATAATCAATAGTTATTGTTCAATGGAAATAATGACTTCCAAAAGTAGCTACAACATCCAAATGTAAAGGGAGGGATAAACCTCCAAGAGGAAGATAAAATCCTCCAATATAAAGAGAGGATTTAACTCTCCATACTTGCTCCTTCCTTCCACCCAAGAATATAAAAGAGAAAATAAAACTTTACATTAAATCATCACCATCAACCAACCATCACATAGAACCTCATAATGCTTCCTGAGACTTCTTCAATTTCTGCAATTATTAAATTCTTGGAATACTCTGATCCTATAGATAATATTACTCAATTTATTCTCTAAAACTTCTCCAAGTTTCACTCCTTTAATCCTCCACAAAAAGAATTTATAGAGAGAATGGTATACTTTGTTCAATTCTAGTTTATTCAGGAGACCGAACTTGTACAGAATGCCCCGTTCTCAGTATTTAACATTCGATTCAGAAACTCACAAAAATGAAACTCTAGTTTGTACTCTTTCCAATGCAGTTTTTATGACTTCATTTGGATTCTCTATGAAGATGTTATGATTTGTTTACCGAGAACACCTGTTTATTGACTAGCTTCAGAACTGGTCAAAAACCCTAACTTCCACAGAGTGTATCTCTATAATTATAGTGAATCAAGAGATGAAACTTTTACCACAGGTACCTTGATATGTTGTCTCAATACCATATAAATTTCACCATCTTAATTGTTATAGAAAAAGTTTTATAGCGAAAATGGTAAGATGACCTAAAAATAACATACCTTAGAACACATTACCAAAAAACTTCATCCTCCCTTGAATCCGACCTTCTTTACTTCTGATTTTCCTCTGAAATTTTACTTGTGTATCAAATGAATGTATAGTGATATTTATTTATATCATTTATGTCACTTCCTTTTAACATTAGGGCCGACCTGACACTTTCTTATTTTGTAATTTTGTTCTTTAATTATCTTCAGGGCCTACATGTACTTCCTTCTTCAATTCACTTTGTCATCTTCAAAAATTCATTTCTCCTCAACCATGAGGAGCCACGTGACATGATACATACAACCAAAAACAACATGATGTATACTATCCATCCATGGGTGTTGTATCTTCATGTGCATTGTCCTTCATGTTCAAATACCTTCATCAATCTTGCGGTCCAAAACCCATGACTAGGGTTGACATCAATGACAACAACCAATCTTCCAACACCTATCACTTCAAAAGTTGAATATAAATGCTATCATCGATGACTTGCAAGTTATTTGAGTTATGAATAATGGTTTTAATGGTTTCATATATTTTGATTCCTCTTGATTTGATTAAATTTCTAATGGTGATATTATAATGGTCATTTGCATCATCTAGTTCTTATTTTTCTCATCAATACAAATCCTTAGTGTATAAATTACTATACCATGAACTCATGAAATATCATTACAGTGACCTTGAGTGTGGGGTGATGTACTTGAAAATTGAAACTATTTAATGACCACTATGAGTGACCACCACCTCGAGACCAAAAACAATTACATGGGATGTTATATTTTCAATAGGTGTTGAACTTATAAAACTTGTACTACATGTCAAATCCATCTTTTGTATTACTTGTGAGGTATGGTAACTCAAGTTCGGAGTATATCACCATTACTCATATCCTACACACTTTCTAGGGTTTGATGTGTCAAATGCCTTGAGTCTCTATTACCCTCCTTGCATTTGCAATTCATATTATCAGTTAATTCCCGAGATCAACTCTGTGTGAATAAAATTGTCTTTTTATGGCATCGATAGTAATATTTGAGCCCATGAGGGCCAAAATTTTAGAGGTCAATGAAGAATTCCTAGCAGGGTTGGATTGTTAGAGTTTATTAGATATTTTCGAGGCCATAATTTATCAATTGTTAGGGATTTTTCTTAGATTTCAGTGGCAGAGTAGCCAAGGTGGGAGACATGGAGATTGAGATTAATGAAGCACTGATAGATGAAGCCATTTGTTTGTATCTTGTAGGAGAGAATTGGTCGAAGAATTTCCCAGTTAAAGGAATATCCTGGAAATAATTCTTGGTTTCAAATAAAATAACATACAACCTTAAAGGTATGCTTCTTTCTCATTTGATAAAGAAATTCTGAATTCTGGTTTCAATTATTAAATTGTATATAACTTGTGAAGTTCGATACAAATTATTGTTTTATCACCATTTCCTCATTCTGTTAGTTTTTCTTGGTCAAGAAATTAATATTCCTTATTATTTACTTAAAAGTATTTCTAAGATGGCAAGTTTTATTAGAGGGAATTTGGAAACCCTGATAGAAGTCTTTTTCATCATGGGTTAATTTGAATTCTGGTTGAATTCATGCTTTCATGGGTAGGATAAACATGGGAAAATTTTCTTCAAAGGAACAATTTTAGCAATTCTTTAGTTCAAGTTATTTCATTAAATAATTCTTGGAAACGTTTTATTGTGCTCACATCTATGTAAACTATTAATGCTTATATCACCATATGATAACTATTTATTAGATAATTGTATATGCATATCTACTTGAATAGAAGCAGGCCATGTGAACTATTTCAATGGCTTGTTAGCTCATCTTTACCTTAGGTTCACTTCTGGTCCATTCTATTTTCTMTTTATCTTGATTGGGAAGAGGTCTATATATTTTCCTAATTAGGATAGAGTATATTTATTTCTATTGTTTGCATTTAGAATAGAATGAATTTACATTTAATTTGATTCAGTGCACTTCATTAAGTCTCATTTCATAGGAGAATTTGTCTTGGAGGCTTGGTTGAGCCCTCATTTCAATTGACTCAAGAATTTTTGTAAGACCTTTACTAAGGCTTCAAAGTTAAATAGTAAATTTTAATCTAGATTACTTTTCTTTTCTTGAGCATGACATCTAATTTCTATTTATGTTTGCATTATAACTATTTTTGTTTTCATTATAACAAATCTATCAAATTTATGTTGAAGTACTAGCAAATTTAATCAATTTAGATATCAAATTTGCAAATTATATAGTCCAAAATAGTCACAAACAGATTACACAACATAACTTTCATTCTTAACAAAATTAATACTGGTAAAATACCTCTTGAAGAAGAAGTTTGTCCCTTTCTTCCCTGTTGTTGCAAACTGCTTGAAAACTTCCTAAAAACTTAATTGTTTCCTCCTATCCAGCTAGGAACAGAGCCTCTTTGACTCCCTATCTCCAGGAACCCTTCCGGTTTCCTGGCCCTCCGAGCCCAAAATCCCCAGCAACCTCGATGCCTCCTGTGACAGACATCCAACAAGCTCCTCAGCAAAACCACAACAAGCTTCTCCACAAAACCTCCACCAAATATTCCCCCCCAAATAGAGCCCATAATACCCTTCCCCAAAATAATGTTCCCCCCTTGCCTTATCCTCCCTTCCCATCATTCACCGCCTTCTTCCTCCATTTAATTTTCAACTACCCTCCCTCAGATAGGTATCAACCACCTTATCCCATTATCATTAATGAGTTGATCTTCCGATACAAAATAATAAATAATAATTTATTAAACTATATTTTATTAAATAGATATTTAATCATTAAATTAATTAATTAGTTAATTAAACCAATTCACATTCAACAATTATTTAACCAGGATAATTAATTAATTAATTAATTAAACTAATATTCATTAAACAATTATTTAAACCATGACAATTGATTAAATACTTAGGGTTGTTACATACACCCACCCTTCAGGAAACTTCATCCTGAAGTTAAATTATTTTATGATATAAGGGAAAAGACACATGGTTCACACACTCATATCCAATAACCAACATTATCAGTAAGCAAGCCAAGAAAATTCATACATACTAGTGTACATGTGCAAGAAATGCATGTGTAGCTAGTACATACAAGTCTCGTGCATGTACTAATAACAACAACTATCACCTCTATAGTAATTGTGTATGCATCCAATCCAATTAACAAGACTATTCAATTTATAAAAGATAATAAACCAATCAATTTTTTGTGAAATCCCTTATTTACAATAATCTATCTCAACAATGTTTATTTAGACAATTGTAGTTTAGTTAAGTAATTATGAATATACATATATACACATTTTCTTTTCAGAAGGAAAACAATAAATTCCACCATAAGGAAAATCTCCATACACTCTTAACTATTTCTACTCATCCTTCCTCCCTAACTTACTTCCATATTCCATTCCTATCCTTCCTCTATTGGACTATTTTGGAGCATCGACTATATTGACCTAAATCCAAATAGAACCCGTAAGCGGAAGTGTCACTATCTTGACCAAGCTTCCCCAACAGGCAACTAACAGTCATCATCACATGTCTAGGGGAGTGTGAGATAACACCATCCTACCATGACTCCAAGTTTTGGAGGACACACGATGGGAAATGCCTCCACCCCTCCTAATAGGACTAGGGTCCACACCCTACAATGGAATATACAGTGGCACCATGTTGCTGGTAATTTTGTCATCGTTTATTCAGTTTTAGGAAATCTCACCACCTGAAATCCTGCACTGGTCCACACATCATAGAAATGCATTCAAACCAATATAATTTAAAATACAAATATTCATACCATATTGTTTCTCGGTCAGTGGTCATGACATCCACTTTTATTACCATTATCCCTTGGCTATTTCATAGCCCATTGGCCTGCAGATTAGTCAATAACACAAACTCATACATATCTATGCATTATCATCATGTAATTGCATACAACTATAATCTGAATTTGGTACCCACGTATCAACAACTTTAACATCAAAGTTTTCAAGTTAGAAATATATCTCATAATATCCCCATAATTCAATTAACATGACCCATTCATAGAATTTTCATTTACATAATAGATTGCATCATATCCATCATCGTTCAAATAACATTTAAACCTTCATAGGATTCACATTCACATAGTATATCGCATCCATCATCATTCAAGTGATATTTAAACATTTATAGAATTTACATTCACATAGTAGATTGCATCATATCCATCATCATTCAAATAGCATTTAAACATTCATAAAATTTACATTCTCACAACATATCGCATCATATCCATCATCATTCCAATACATTTAAACATACATAAAGGTTCATACATTTTAAAAGTTCAAGTGTATCATTAATAGTTTCATTGTGAATAGAAAATAAAAGTGATTAGGCCTCAGGTAATCTTAGTTGTCTAAGTCAAAAGGTGGTGTTACATACACCCAACCTTCGAGAAAAATATTCTTGAGGTGGTCAAAAAAGTGAGGGATAATCTCATCGTAATGTCTTGGAATCCTCCCAAGTAGCAAATCTTGGACTATACTTGTCCCACTGGACCTTAACTTGGTCTACCAGATAATTTCTGAGCTATCGGACTCTACGGTCCAATATGAAAAATGGTTCTACCGTGAGGGTTCCCATGTCCGATACCTGCAATTCCTTCCAATTTAGTTTATGTGATTCATCAACAACATAATGGCGTAGAACAGATACATGAAAAACATTATGAGTTTTATGCAAGTGGGGTGGCAGTATGAGACAATAGGAAACGGGTCCAATTTTGTCTTGGATTTTGAACAGTCCTATAAATCGTGGTGAAAAACTTTGTCCCCTTTCCAAACCAAATGGGACTCTTATTAGGCCTGATACAAATGAAAACTTGATCTCCCACTTTATAACTTCGGTCAGTCCTATGTGCATCATCATAAATTTTATGTCTATCATGTGCTTCCTTTAGTCTCTGCCTAATCTGAATCACCTATTCATCCATCTCTTGAATCAATTATGGCCCAACTGTTACTCAGTCGTCTAATCTTTCCCAACTCAATGGTGTTCTGCATGGCCTTCCATATAGAGCTTTGTAGGGTGGCATTCCGATGGAGCTATGTAAACTATTATTGTAGGCAAACTCTACCAAAGGTAGGCACTTCTCCCAATGGGTTTGATTATCCATAACATACATCCTAAGCATGTCTTCCATAACCTAATTTAGTCTCTCTATTTTCCCATCTGTTTCAGGATGATAAGTTGTACTTAAGTTTAACTGAGTCCCCAACACTAATTGCAAACTTGTCCAAAACCCAGAAGTGAATCTGGAGTCCCTATATGAAATGATCTTCTTAAGTATCCCATGCAAATGGATGACCTCACTTACAAACACGTGTGCCACATCAGTGACATCATAAGTGTATCTAACCAAAATAAAATGAGCACTCTTGGTCAACTTATCAACTATCACAAGGATGGCATTGTTTCGATAAAATGTGAGCAGCAACCCCACAACAAAATCCATAGAAATGACTTCCCAGTTGGTCATAGGAACATCATGTGGCTGTAGGAGACCTTCCAGGTGATGGTGGTYGGMTTTCACTTGTTGACACTCTAGGCACTTGGCGACAAAATGGACTACACCGTGCTTCATTCCTACCCAGAAGAAGAGCTTCCTCATGTCTGTGTACATTTTATTCACACCCGGATGCACACAATAAAGTGCTCTATGGGCTTCCTTCAGTATGATGCTTCGAATATCCCCACCTTCGGGGATGTACATCCTTCCTCAATATCTCAATAGTCTGTCTGCTTCCAGACTATATCATTCATACTTTTGATCTAATTGCCTCCCACTCTTTTCTAATGTAGATGATGAAATGAAACTATCTGTAGCACCAAAATCAAATAAAGTTTTAACATTGAAATGATTTAGCATACCTGAGGACTCCACCACCAGGGATTTATTTTTTGCCTGGCGATTATTAACTGCTACATAAATCTGGTGGCTACCACTTGCTCTTCCCATCGAGGCCTTTCCTTCTCTATGCACAAATCTTTCTTGCAACTCTAGGCAATCATACTGGTAATGGGGTCCTCCACACCCCCAACACGTAACATGAGATGGAACCTAAGCACTACTCTGTGACGGTCTCTGAAATGAGTTCCTTCCCCTGGAACTCCTACCCCTACTAGCTACTCCCTAAGATGGTCGTGGACCTACCTACGTCATTGGTGATGAATGGGATGTTGCACTCGTTGCCATTGAAATACCTGTGGCAACTATCCTTGGTGTGAATTTATTACCATATGGAGGTGGCCTGGAGCTCCCTCCCCTAGAGAAGGTCTTAGGGGCCTTTCCCACGAATCAAGGATGATGTGGAAAGTTCAATCACATACCTGCATTTAAGCTCATGTTTTCCTCAGCATAAAGTGCATTTTCAACTGCTTCTACTACCGAAGATGGTTTCCACATCCGTACCATGGCCCTTATCTTAAGTTTTAACCCATAGAAAAATTTTTATGCTTGTTGTTGATCATTATCAATGTATGAAACATATTTTACAAATTCCATGAACCTGTTCTCATACTCTTCCATGGTCTTGTTTCCCTATACTAGGGCATAAAATGCTCCCATCTGTTGTTCCTTGTAGTAATATGGTAGGTATTTCCTTCGGAACCTTTCCTCAAAAAGTTCCCAAGAGACAGTGTCTGGGGTAAGGTGAAACTACCTCTCCAGGTTGTCCCACTAGTTCAAGGCATTGTCCCTTAACTGAAATATTGTTATTTTCTCCTTTGATGTGGATGCATAGTCCCTTAAGGCGAAACATCGTGTCATCCCTTCCAATCATGCTTCTGCATGTTCAGTGGCACGACCCCCGGTGAACTCTAGAAGTTTGATCTTCTATAGTTCTCTGGTGATGTCCTCGGGTGGAGGCCCTCCCCCTGAATCCCTAGATGCTTCAGGATCACCCATTCCAGATGGTGGGGGCTCCACTTTGATCCCTGCTGGCTGACGCCCCTTTAAAGTCTCATTTATGGCCTCCAAAGAGCACAAAATGAGAGCTAATTCAGGCGATGGTGGTGGCGACGTTGGAAATCCCTATGATGATGCCCCTCTGCCTTGATTTCCATGAGTCCTAACCATCTTGTATAATTGAATCTGCAACGACCAAAAGTTTGTCAGGGAGAGTCTAAGGAAATTCACATTTGCGCAACTTAAACTTGAAAACAGGGTTGGGCATAAGTTCTTTTTACTTGTCTGTAAACAGACGTTACTCTCTTTAGGGGAAGTGGCTAGGCTAGGGTTAAAGCATCTAAGCTCGATGTTTCCGCCTAAAAAAGCTATTGCTCTCTCACCTTAATCAACACAGTCAATTTAATCCAGAAAATTATTATTATTATTATTATTATTATTATTATCATAATTAAGTATTTAATTAATAACCAATTTAATTAATCATTTCAATTGATTAACCACTTTTATTAATCACATTAATTTATAATTAAAACATAAATTTATAAATTAGAACATAGTTTAAATATGTTTAAACGTAATATTTAAAACATAAATTTATAACTTAAAACATTAGTCACTATAATTAAAACATAATTTCATAAATTAGCC
>JASDQU010100357.1:156792-171471 GCA_032191745.1 Picea mariana
CTCTTGGATTTTTTTACAAAACAGGCCATGTTATGCAATGATTGTAGGAGATAATAAGGGATGTTTATCAATTTCTGATGTCGCAAATGTGATAATAAGATGAAATCATAAAAATAATCAACTTGGTATCTTCCTTCATAGGTGATGTACCTTTTAAGAAATTCTGAAACTTTCCCCTATGGCTCTGGTAAGGAATTGACATCTACACCTCTGCCCTTGTTCTGAACTCACTCAGTGTTGATGAGGTACCCCTTATGTGCGTCCGGGATATGAGTTTTTCTATTAAACCATCAGTATCCTGTTCTTGGCAATCCTGTTACAGCAGCAATGCTTGCTTCTGTTACTGGAATCCTTACCCCATTCACCATTGAGTACCCTTCAGTAAGATTTTGACTGAATTCCAATACTTCGTCCTCACTAAAATCTTTCAACTTCTTAAAATACAATATCCAACCTGGTTGAAGAAATATTTGGTAAAACTCTAGGTGTAGAAGTAAACTGTCCAGAGTTGTGGGTTCATGTCTCATAGTTGATCCTCCCATGATGTTTCTTGAGAGTTACAGGCACGTAGGAGGAGAAGCTATCACCTAAATCAGAGACACAATAAGCTCGAGCGTGATTTGCAAAGAGAATACAGTGTCTTAGTTAAAAGAAGTGTGGTGAAAAGGTGGTGGAGGTATGTATAAACTCTGGAATGAACAGATAGATTTACGTTCCCTCCCCAACTAAGCGTATTGGCTCCAGGTGTAACCGGTTAGTAAATAGGAAATTGTGCTTTTAGATCTTCATTACTTGAACACGTAGGATTAATTACTTACCTCAAATCTTACCACACATAACTACCTGTTAGAGTAACCACACAATCCAACCACCATCGAAATGGTGCATAATAGCTGGCATGATGAAGGATCGTGAGAGAAATGACGGCTTGYGTAGAATCGTAGACTTTWCTGTAGTGAGCCACCTGAATACTGCTGAATGTGAAGTTACGTCATAATGAAGCAATARTTTTTGATAGAAAGCATCTATAATKTCTAATCAGAGGTACTGTTGCACGGAAGATTGGAGTGTTGGAGCCACAGCATCGGCAAAAAGAAAGAGTGAAGTGGCAAGAAATCACACAGTAATTAGTGTATCAGCAGGTTCTTTTTCAAAAATGTCAGAGGTAGGTGTAACAGCGTTGATATCGGCCAATTTATCGGAAAAAGGTGTAACAGCATGGAGATCATCCAATTTATCGGGAAAAGGTGTAACAGCAAGGAGATCGGCCAATTTATTGGGAAAAGGTGTATCAATAAGGAGATCAACCAATTTATCGGGAAAAGGTGTAACAGCATGGAGATCAGCCAATTTATCGAGAAAAGGTGTAACAACAAGGAGATCATCCAAACGTTGCATTACTTCGATTCTAAGAAGCTTTTCAACTTCCATGAACTCATTGTTTCCTTCTGTTCATCAATCTACCTGCACACACAGAATTGCCTGATACCTTCCAAGGCTTTATTAGCAGAGTAACAAAAATAGGAAAACTTTTAACTAAAAACAGAGAAATGCAAATTTTGCTGAGATTATTTATATACAAATTCTGAGCAAAAGAAGTCCTAAAGTTTAGAAGGGGAAGGAGCAAGCTCTGTTCCATTCAAGATTTGATAATTTGTATCAGTTGTACAGCTTGTTTTAAATTATGCCTTGGACAGTGGACGTTGATACAGATGCAGGCGATGACCATTTGCATGTAAGTGTGTATTGGATCCATAAATAGTAATCAACCGGACTATCCCATTGGGAAAAATGGTGTCTACCTCGTAAGGCCCTAACCATCGTGTACGCATCTTACCTTGAAATTCCTTAAAGCGTGAATYGTACAACAAAGCCCAATCTCCTTTCTGAAATAATTTCTTTTTAATGATTCATTCATGCCATTTTGTTCTTTGTTGTTGAATCACTGTGGTTTGATGGATTGCATCCAAACGCTTTTCATCAAGCTCATTGAGTTGCTRCAATCTAGCTTTMTATGCTATAGTGAAGTCGAGATTGACTATTGATGCAGTTCTTAAGGTTTTGATTTCAAATTCAATGGGAAAAACAAGGCTTTTTCCATATACCAACTCGTAAGGAGAAAAACCAGACATGCTCCTCCAAGTAGTTCAATAAGTCCATAGAGCTTCATGCAATTTGTCAGACCAATCCTTACGATTTTCTCTCACTGTTTTAGTAAGAATGGCTTCAATAACTTTGTTGGTGCTTTCCACTTGGCCATTGCCTTGTGGATGGTATGGAAAAGCTATTATATGTAAAACATGATATTTACTGAGTAGAGCTTTAGATTTATGTGATGTGAAAGTGGGTCCTCCATCAGTGACCAGTTCTCTGGGAACGCCAAACCTAAAAAATGTATTTTCAAACAAGAATGCTAAAACGGCCTCTTCTGATGCTCTGATAAGTGATTTTGCCTCCACCCACTTGGTCATGTAGTCTGTATAGACCAATATATAAACTTTCCAATTGGAAGGTGGATGAATAGGTCCTACAAAATCTATGGCCCATCTTTCAAAAGGCTCTAACACTACCTAAGGCTGGAGTGGCATCTCATTCCTGTGAGTTGGTTGACCCATGTGTTGGCAACTGTCACAAGCTTGGACATAATTCTTGGTATCTTGAAATATGTTGGGCCAGTAATAGCCCATCCTTAAAACTTTATGCCCGGTCCTTTTTGCAGCAAAATGACCCCCACAAGGGCCATCATGACAAGCTTTTAGCAGATCATAAACCTCATCATCCCTCACACATCTCTTGATTTCTTGGTCCAAGCCTGTGTAGAAGAGGTATCCTCCTATCCAACTATACCTGACGCTCTTTTGAATAATTTTCCTTCTTTCCCTAGGAGATAGATGGGGAGATACCTTCCTTGCAACCAGATAATTAGCAATGTTTTCATACCAGGGTGAGTGAGAAGATACTGCAAACAAATGTTCATCAGGAAAGGAATCGTCTACTGGTGAATTATCATCATTTATATGTAATCTTGAGAGAAAGTCAACAACCATATTTTCTTTTCCTGGTCTATCCACTATAGTGATGTCAAATTATTGCAGTAGTAACAACCATCTTGTCACTCGAGCATTAGTAATAGGTTTATTCATTAGATATTTTATGGTTGTGTGATCAGTATGAGTAAAAGTTAGGTAAGAAGTTACATAATCCCTGAATTTATTGATTGCATATACTACTTCCAGGAATTCTCTTTCAGTAACTGTGTAATTTAACTCAACAGGAGCCATGTTCTTGCTGATATAGTAGATAGCATATGGTTCTTTGTCCTTCTGTTTCCCCAGTACTGCACCAATTGCAGTGTTTGAGGCATCTGAAGAAATGTGAAAGGGAAGATCCCAATTGGGCCCTCTCAAGATGGGAGCTGTAGACAATCTCTGCTTAAGGTCTGCAAAAGACAATTCACAGTCGTCAGTCCAACGAAAGTTAACATCTTTTGTTAGTAAGAAAAATAATGGAGAGGCAAGCTTAGAGAAATGTTTTATGAATCTTCTGTAATACCCAGCATGTCCTAAAAAACTTCTTACCTCTTTCTGAGTTGATGGAGTTGGAATGTGAAAAATTACATGAATTTTGGTTGGATCTACCTGAATCTCTGCATAAGAGATGAAGTTTCCCAGCACTACCCCTTCGCACAACATCATATGGCACTTTTCTGTACTTAAAGAGAGATGAGACTGTTTACATCTTTTGAGCACTTTCTACAAATTAGACAAATCATCTTCGAAATCAGTCCCATAACGAGTAAAGTCATCCATGAATATTTGCATACAATCATTCACCATATCAGAGAAAATACCAATCACAACTCTCTGGAAAGTGGTTGGTGCATTACACAAGCCAAATGGGAGAACCTTGTAGGAAAATGTTCCTCAAGGGCTGGTAAAGGTGGTCTTATCTTGGTCCTGTGGGGAAATTTGTATCTAGTTATAGCCACTGAATCCATCTAGGAAAGAAAAATATTTCTTTCCGGCTAAGTTATCTAAAACCTGATCAATAAATGGCAGAGGGAAATGATCCTTCTGCATTGCCTTATCCGGGGCTCGAAAGTCCACACACACTCTCCACTTACCATTCTTTTCAGGAACAATAACTAATGGTGATACCCACTCACTCTCTGATATAGGATAGATGAATCCGACGTTGAGAAGTTTCTGAAGTTCTTCTTTAACAATTTCTTTAAGGTTTGGGTTCATCCTCCTTTGCGGTTGGAAAATGGGTCGGCATTATTCTTTGATGTATATATGGTGGGTGCATAGCTCAAAGGGGATGCCTTTCATATCCATGTAATCCCATGAAAATGATTCTTAATGTTCAATCAGTAAATTCATCAGTCGGTGAGTTTCAGCGCTGGAGAGATCGGGATTGATGTTCAAGGTTTTTCCAACTTCGATTTCCACAATGATGCTCTTGGAACTAATTTTAGGAAATAATTCGACTGTTACTATTTCATCATCTGTTGTTATAGCTAAATCACTCTGATTGTCAGTAGTTTCCAAGTTCATTTTTGTCAAAGACTCTATTCAAAGGGTCAAAGACTCTGTTCAATTGGTGGTGTGTGTGTTGTGTAATAGCAGAGGGGTCACAGATAAAATGGTTTATTAACTCATCCTCTATCTCGTCCTTGAAACTCAGGGCCTTTCCTATAGTTATCACAGGCAGAGCACTTTCAACCTCAGTGTCCATCCATAGATATTTTTTAGGTTTTGCATTAGGTGTAGCATGAGAATACAGGGTAAGTTTTTTTGTATCATAACCATCAGAGATGGTTATAGAACCAGATCAGCAACCTATGAAGGCATCAGCTGTACCTAACCATGGTCATCCCAAAATTAGAGGATGGCCTCCCAGACTGTATTTGGGCTGCAATAGGACAAAATCAGCAGGATACACCCATGATTCTACTAAAGAAACTAAGTCATTGACTACTCCTTCTGGTCTGATGGTAGAGCGATTAGCTAATTCTAGAACAGTAGCAGTAGGTTGGATATTTGTTCTGAGTTGTAGCAACTGCGTAGTTTCTATTGGCATGATGTTAATTGCTGCCCCTAAATCAAATAATACATGCTAAATAGATGTCTGTTCGATTTTAACTATGAAAGTTGGGTTTCCTGGGTCTCCATATTTAATAGGTGAAGTTTTGCCTAGCATTATCTTGGACAAATCCCCCACTACATGCACTGTGAGGGGATCTTTAGGTTTTTTTCCAGGTTTTCTGATACAGAGATCCCACACAGTCTTGGCGTAAATAGGGACATCCCTTATTGCTTGCAGTAGTGGAATATTAACGTGCAGATTTTTCAATTCTCCAAGGAGATTGAAAGATGGTAATTCCACAGGTTTGACAATTTTCACTTTTTCAGGGAATGGTGGGTCTGTTGATTCTAGAATAGGTTGGTCAATTTCTTTTGTATCATCATATGGTTTCTCCCTTGATTCCTTATCTGATTCTAAAGATGGAGCATCTTCAACTATTGGCTCAACTATTCTCCCTGATCTTAAATGTATTTCATCACAGGGCATAGGAGTAATAGATAAGGTTGGCACATTAAGTATGTCTATGTTCTGAAAGGACTTATTATTTGGGTTTGGTTTAGGTTGCACGGGCATCTAAGTTCGTAAGGGAGGATTGTTTGGTGAGTTATTGGGAGGCAATTGCAAATGTTGCTGCTGGTATAGAGGTTGGAACTGTTGTTGAAATAAGTTTGGTTGGTGTTGGCTTGGAT
The DNA here is from genome assembly GCA_032191745.1 of Picea mariana. Taxonomy (NCBI): domain Eukaryota; kingdom Viridiplantae; phylum Streptophyta; class Pinopsida; order Pinales; family Pinaceae; genus Picea; species Picea mariana. The sequence goes on from JASDQU010100357.1 coordinate 162,570, forward strand.
AACTGAGTTGTTGTTGAGGACCTATCCCATATGGGTTCCATTGCCCATAGTGATTCAGTTGTTGGGACATAGGTAACCATGCATTGGGATCCTGATAAGAGGGTGGCATTTGATTTGGAGGGGGAGCATTCGACTGGCCATATGGTAGCTGATTGTTCCAATAATTAAATGTTGGAGAGAATTGAGAATTCATACCTTGACCTCTTGGCTGCCATTGTCTTATTTGTGTGATCAAATAGATAGCCTCTGCTTCCTCATTAGTTTCCTTCATTGATGCTTTTACCCCTGGTAGAGAAGGACATTGGTCAGTGGGATGGTCTAATTCACAAATAAGGCATACCTAGACACTGTTCAGTGGGCACTCCCTTGGTGGGTGTTTCTTCCTACATTTTGGACAGAAAATGCATAATACTTTCTCTGGTTCTGCTTGTTTCTATTTGACCTGCAAAGTATCCTTTTTTGAGGCAAAAGAGTTAATCGTCTCTGTTTCAAAACTTTCTAGTAGATTAATTATTTATGCTCTTGTTTCTCCTCCATTTGCTAATTTCTGTACCCTTGAAAAAGTAGTATCCTTAGTAGCTGACTTATTCCTTGTAGATCCTCGAGAACATCTTTTGCAGAGGTCTACAATATCCTCATAGGATTCCTTATATATATCTCATTTACCAAGCATATTCATCATATCTAAGGAATCTTCTCTAACTCCTTTTAGCAAAATGGTTTTCAGAATGTCCTTACTCACATCTAGATGGACAAACCATTGTAGATTGTATGGGAGTCACTCCACAAAGTCTTCAAGGGTCTCATCCTCCTTCTCTGACATTTTGAACAGCTCTTCTCTGCATTCCCTTGTTTGATAGTAGTCTTGGTATTTGTGTAGGAAAATCTGCCTCATTTGTGTCCATGTTGAAATGTTTTCCCCTCCAAGGCTCATGAACCATCTTAACACATTTCCTTATAATGTGGTTGGAAACAATTTGAGCTTCTGCGCAGTGGTAGTGTAGTCATAGCTTCTACACAAAATGTCAAATTCAAACAGAAACTCATTCAAATCTTTAGTAGATAATCCATGAAAATTTGGGAGAACCGAGAGAGGTATGTTTTTCATAGGAGCCATCCCTCGTGTGGGAACATCAGAAATAGGAAAAACAAGGGTAGAGATAGTGTTTTCATTGTTTACCTGATCCTCGTTGTTTTGTGGATTCTCTTGGTAGAGATATTCTTCATTATCCCCTTGATTCTCCATATGTTCTCTCTAGTTCCACTCAATATGAACAACGTCCCACTCTTTCTTAGTGACTATCTGACCGTTGATCAGATAAACAGATCCTTCTAGGTTTTCTGAGTTTGAGGCTATACTGCCTTGATCCTCTATGTTCTCCAATGTTGCTTGTTGATTTGTTGGTGACAAATATTCAACTTCGCTTTCAGCTACAACTTCAACTTCAACCCTTGATGAGAACGATGTTTCAAGAGGGTTTATTTCTGTTGACTGTGGATCACGTCCTCTTGGAGGATTGGCAGGGTGAAAAATGGATCCTAAAGAAGAATCTGCTCGGGCTATAATCTCTTCAGCAATGTTATGTCTTCCCAGTATGTTAGGATTTCTTCCTCCACATCCTCTGGTGCCTCTAGATTTCTTCCTCCACGTCCTCCACGTTTGGTTATTCATGCAGACTATTCGTTCCTAAAAAAAAAAAAAACTAGTGTTCTTACCAAAATCTACAATTATCTTCCCCGGCAACGCCGTCAAAATGTTGGGCACTTTAATTGTCTAATTAAATGGAAAATCAAAGTGTTCAATATAAATTGTCAACCCAGGGAAGTCTGTTATTTCAAGATAATTATGCATAGTCTATGTTATATTATGGAATCATCTCTAATCTAATTACAGTAGGGAAGTTCTTCTAACAAAAACAAAAAAACAATATTGTTGACATAATTGTGTTGATACAGTTGGAGTGCTACAGACTTAAAATCATAATTGCAATCTAAAATAATGAATCTACAAAAACCATGAATTTCCTACCTTAATCTAACTTTCTAATTTACTTTCCCAGGAAGAAATTCTATCCTATTACTGAAGGGAAATCTACTTATTGCAAGAAGCTACTTCACACTTTTAATTCTCCAAAACAAGATTTAAACTTAATGCAGAAAAAGGAAAAGTAACTCTCCATCCATGCTCAGCAACTGATTTCTAATTCTCATGAGACAAGTTTATGCACATTTATCAAGAAGGGAATAAACTGTAACAGCACTTGCATTTAGAAACATCTAACAGTTAAACCAATTGCAATGAAAACAACTAAATCTAGAATTCGAAACAGAGGGGAATCAGTGTAGAAGGTGGGCCCTTTCCTTCTCAGTGAATCCACTCAAAGAGATAGATCATAGAATGCTAAATAAATTCAATCCGGTTCTTCATTCAATTTCCATAAAGATGTTTGAGTACAATAATCGTTCCTTTCTTTAGTGCAAGCCAAAAGTTTAACAACCTTTACATTACAAAATCTCTGTTATTTAAAGTCAGAGTCAATCAGTGTTCAGAAACAGAGCAGTCCTAAGAATCCCCCATTCTCAGGTTGTTCGTTGGATATCCTAAATACTAAATCTTGAATTCTCCTTCATCAACATCGTGAGCCAGCATTCTAATCAATAGGTCTTGCAGTATTCATATCACAACAGGACTGGTGGTGTCTGTTGTAACAGCTTCGGAGATTAACAGGCTTCTATCATAGCAATTGTGTAACAGCTTCCAGGATTGATGGTCATTGTTGTAGAAGTCCTGTAACAGCTTCCAGGATTGATGGGCATCCATTGCAGCAATCTTGTAACAGCTCCCAAGAATTGTGGATAGTTGTGACAACAGCGACCCGATTCTCGAAGTGGGTTGTTCTATCATTTTGATCATTAGTTGAATTATTTCATGGGTAAAATATGTGATCGTATTCAATCAAACATGTTAAGTAAATGAAAACATAAAATAAAGATAAATAGTTCATACCTTGGGAAAAAGGGTCTTACTACTCATTATAGTAGTCATTTAGCCTAGGAAATGAGAGAGTTGAATGATCAAAAGATGTAGTGAAAAAGGGCATTTCAGGGTCCTAACAGTAGATTCTGAAGAAATGGGTGGACAGATGGCTCTCTCCACAATTGAAGATCCCTTATTTGATGGAACATATTATTCTTCATGGAGGGAAAATATGAAACAGTATTTGAAGTCAAGAGAATCTTAATTTTGGGATTCAGTAGTAAGTAAACCCTGGCACTTAACTACCTCAAAGAATCTATCCAAGTTTGTAGCCCAAATAAGAGTAAGGAAGAACAATGAAGTGGCATTGAAGATTATTCTCAATGGATTATCAGATATTGTCAAAGAAATCATGGGACTATGAACATACGACAAGGAATTATGGCTAAAGTTAGAAAATATTTATCAAATCAAAAGAGAAGACACAAAAGACATTCCTATCAAGGATGAGGAGGAAGACCCAACCAACAATAAAGTTAAAGACTCTCCACAATCTTCTGATTGCAATAATGTTGATATTGAATTCTACCATGCAAGTAAAGAAGAATATTTAGATACAATAGAAGAAAGTTATGTTAGCATTTATCCCATGGAAGAAGTAGAATAAGAACTATCAAAGATTAAACATAAAGTTGATTGGGGTTTGGTTGAATACAATTATGACCATAGTAACTCAAACTATAGCTATCTTTATAAGTACACTAAAGAATTTCTGGAAAAGAATCAAATTCATATCTTGGAAATAAAATAAATACTCAAATACAATGAAAAGTTCATATCTGAGAAAGATATTCTGTTAGAAGAAAAAGAAGAGGAGATCAAGAGATTAAAGAATGAAATCAGTCAAGAAAAATAAAAGAAGAAGGAAGATAATGAGCTTAGCAATCAAAAACATATCTTGGAAATAAAGGAAATACTCAAAGACAATGAAAAGGTCATATCGAAGAAAGATATTCAGTTAGAAGAAAAATAAGAGGAGATCGAGAGATTGAAGAATGAAATCAGTCAAGAAAAAGGAAAGAATAAGGAAGATGATGAGCTTAGCAATCAAAAGCATATCTTGGAAATAAATTAAATACTGAAAGACAATGAAAATGTCATAACTAAGCAAAATATTCAACAAAAAGAAAAAGAATAGGATATCAAGAGATTGAAGAATGAGATCAGTTAAGAAAAAGAAAAGAAGAAGGAAGATGATGAGCTTAGTAGAAACCTTGCATATCTAAAAGAACTAAGATAAAGCATTGTCAAACTGAACACCCAACTTGAAGAATTCAAAATATTAGAGGAGGTAGTGAGAAACCAGTTGAACGAAAGGGAAGATTCATGTCATAAGATGTAAGTAGAAGTTGTGAATCTTAGAAAGAAAGTTGAGAATTCAAAAACCCATGTCAAGTTCTTGAAAAATTCCATGATCTTGGATGATATCTTGGATAGTCAAATATCACCAAATGATAAATTCGGTCTTGGATACAAAAGGGAATAAATTGGTACTCCTATGAAGCTTGATGCAGGTCCTTCATTTGTAAAGGGATTAAAACAGGTCTGATGTAGGTCCTTCACCTGTAAAGGGTGAAAGTAGGTCTGATGCAGGTCCTTCATGTTCAAAGACTAAAAGAAACACTACAATATTCAGAAGATCATATCAAGGAAGACATCAAGAAGCTACTCCTACACCTAAAATAAAATTTAGAAGAGAGATACCATCAAGGATGAGTCAAAGGGGCATGTATGAAAGTGTTTTTAATGGTCATTTCTTTTCTTGTAATGAATATGGTCATAAAGCCTTGCATTGTAGGAATCATGGAAGAAAACAAGTTGGTAGGTTCAACAACATTGTAATATATTGGAAATGCAATCTTGTTGGACATATTGTTTCACCTTGTCACACTATAAGATGTTATAGTTGTGGTAGATTTGGCCACAAATCCCAAGACTATTGGAACTCAAGGAGACAGTCAATGAGAAATGCTTCATGAAGAAGAGTAAATGAAACACGGAATAAAAATGAAGTTTCAATAATAGAAGATCAGAAAATAAAGGCCAAGAAACCAGGACACTCACAGATGTGGATAGCAAAGACTGAAGAGGTTAACATAAGTGGAGTTGATTTTTGCACAAAGAATTGTCGTCATGTAGAAAGAAGAGTATAAAGTCTCTCAAATGACTTTAGAGAAGTGTAAAATAGAGAAGCATCATGGATAGATATGGATACATATGGTTAGATATCAATGATAAGCAATGGACATGTCGAAAGGTCGTTTGAAAAGTATAAGCTTTTATTTCACAGTGTTCTAGTAGGACAACAGTATCCACAGCGGAAACATTAGGATGTATATAGTGGCATACATGGAAATCATATAGAAATGATTGGGGAAGAGATATTTTCAAGAAGAAATATCCTTTCATAAACAAAAGGGAATAGAAGTTAGAAGCAGAGAGAGAATATTTACAGGGGGAGTCATTAAGTTATGACAAGAAGAGTATGATTGCAGGGAGAGTTACCCGAGTTCAGATTCTGGTTAGCAGCATACAGACAGAGATTAATCATAAGGGGAGAAACCCTTTTCCATTGATTTCAAAGGGGGAGAGTAACTTCATAGGAGAGTAGCATAATCACAGAGGGAGTGTGTGTATCAGCTAGTGTGTTTCCCTCAATGACAAAGGGGGAGGTTGTTGGACACATTGTCATTGATGTATTGTAATTGATGTCAACATTCATTGTCATTACGTTATAATGATGATTTGGTATGAAAGGATGATGAACATGAAGATCAGAAGGGAAATTGCATTGCATAAATTCGATGAGGATTGAAATAACCACAGTAAAACTACAAAAGAATCGAGGAAGAATCTTGTCCAATAATGTAGATTTCTTGACAAACCAGGACCGTCATATTATAAGACAAGGACCATTGGAGGACTTCTCAATAATCATATCAAGTCATGAATGTTGGATACACTCAAGTTCCATATCAAGGGTAGGGATTGATTGTGGATCATGAAGGGAGAATTAAACAACTCGTTAATTCCAATCCTGCAATTAATCTAGACCGTCATATCTCATCGATTCAAAGATTGACGACTGTGGTTGATCCACCAACAATCTCACAACTTCAATTGTAGATTTTGGGTGAAGGGATAAACCACACACAATTTATGGTTCCACAATCCACACTGACAGTCAATGGTCACCCGCCAATAGATCTATGGTTGGTATCATTTCCACTACCAACGAGCAGTTTCCATTGTGGAACTCGACGATAGTTTTAAGCGCCATGCTAGTTGGGACTCTGCAATCATCCCTGGTTGTTGATATACTCTAGGAGTATTATTGACCATTGGATCAATATAGTGGTCAAATTTGACGTTGACCACTTCGGCGAAAATGGCTTGAGAACATGTAGATTCACCTGGAGGCCGAAGTTCCAAAGTCATGAAGTGAAGACACGTAGCACACACATCAAGATATCCACGTCATCATACCACGTCAACAAGGAAAAATGGCACAATAAGATAATGACAAGTGTTAATATGAAATTGACATTTCAGGTACGTGTAAGTCATGAATCTAAGTGACATGTGGCAGCCACTCAGCCAGTGCCAAGTCAGTAGTGACGTCAGCAAGTTACGTCATTTCGGGGGAAACCAATTTATAAACACCAGTAACTTCTCGAAGTGTCGAAAGCTGAAGTTAATGCTAATCATTGATCTAATTTGGAAGAATTCTCAATCAATGATCAAGCATAGTGGAAGGATAGCATAAGTGGAGGGGTTAACTGAAAACAAGTGGTCACCATCGCTTTAAGAATTATTCAGTAGGTAATCACTTGAGAGGAAATTGTTACTCCAAAGTCATGGAAGTCGTGAAGGATGAAGTTTTGAAGCGAATGAGGATCGTTCATCATGCAAATGAAATATCGACCATCCAATCTATTTCGGTGAAATATACTCTGGGAGTTTTAATGATTGCAAATATTGGAAATCATTGAACGTCTAAGTCCTGAAGTAAATAATGGTCATCCATATCAACCTTTAATTAAGTCCCAACCGTTGGATTAAGCAATGGAAGGATAGTGTAAGGATCAAATCTAGACCATTGATTTGGTTCCAGGAATCATGACAACCATCGGATCAACCCTTGTGAGAGGTAACCACTTCAGGAAGTTCAAACCCCAGAAGATTGGATGAGAGATAAATTGCCCGAAGACCGAAGTAATGGAGGACTAGGTTCCAACCCCTGGTCATGGGTTACAAAGACGTAAGCTATGAGGCACTGGGAACATCACTTAAATAATAAGCATGTGTTTTTGTGAAGATGGTCACATGTAAATGGTTTGAAGGAAGTGCCTCTACAAAATTAAATTTCTGCAACATTCGTAGAGACAAAGGATATTGATCCATACCTATGATCAATTTATGAAAAATAGGTTAGATAGTTGTTGAAATATTATGAAGGTTGGAACTCATCATGACCTTTCCGGTTATAGGAGGTATGACAAGTTTAATTTGAAGACCTGGAATGATATTCAATGGTGGTTATGCATTGGTCCCAAAGCTTTTATAAATGGACAAGTTATTTGTAACATGTGGCACAAGTCCGCCCAATAAATTAGAATAGAGTTGAGCATAATCGAGTATAAATACAACTATACTTAGTTCACTTGAAGGAGTGTGGAAGTGCATAAATGAGTGGATCTTCACTTGAGATCAATGATTTATGATATGGTGATCATATGGCCTAGCAAGTGTAACACACCCACTACAGGAGCTTATAATTTTCACTTTTTTCTTTCTTCTTCGTTGTCGAGGGACAGAGATCCCAAATTCTTACGAGGTTCTGGCGTAGGCTATGTCTTCTAATCGGGACCTTCACCCAACCAATTCATGGGATCTTTGGTTGAAAATCTGTGGTGTACAATTCATGCACCAAGTGTAGAATTTACTTCCATGTGTCCATCGGTTGTGATCCCGGACTAAGTCAAGAGGTGCCTTTCACATTTCAGGACTTCAGTCACCGGGAGTTCGAAATGCATGGAAGCCAAATCCTTCGACACCTCGAAACCCGAAATMCTAGTCAAAMCAAGACTTATCTGGGATTTCACCTATCAGGACTTCACGTACCGGGATTTTGCAATGTATGGAGACAAGGGTTCATACCTTTTGGTTTCCCGGGTGTCGCAACACCGAAGCCCATATATCTGCTAGGCTCATCTTGGGGTTTCACGAGTTGGGAGTTTGTGATATGTGAAGACAAGGGGTTTACCCTTGGGTATCCCGAGTGCCAAAATGCCGAAATACCAAACTCTAGCCATGCTATACCATTTTGGGGTCTCTCACATCAAGGATTTCATGATATGAAAGGATGAGAGGTCTCACATCTAAGATATTTGGGAGCCGAAACTTTGAAGCTCATATATCCATTCAACTCACTTCGGAGTTTCGCAAATCGGGATTTCACGATGTGCAATGACAAGGGGTCTTGTAAATGAGTTTCTCGGGAGCCGAAGCTCCAAAGCTCATGTATATATGCTATGATCGTTTCAGGGTTTCGCAAGTCGAGATTTTGCAACTGGTGAATACAAGGAACTGGCCCTTAGGTTTCCCAGTTACCGAGACACTGGAAAACCAAGACTCTAATCCCCGCTGGACCATTTCAAGGTTTCACTAATCAGGATTTTGAGACTGGCGAGTACAAGGGGACTTGCCTTTAGGTGTCCTAGATGTTGAAACATCGAAACATCATATTCTAATCACGCTATACTCATTTCAGGGTTTCAAAAGTCAGGATTTCGCGTCTGGCAAATACAAGAAAACTGACCCTTGGGTTTCCCGGTTAACGAAACACCGAAATACCAAGCTCTA
>JASDQU010100357.1:193218-211056 GCA_032191745.1 Picea mariana
TATTGTAAGGGGGGCACTTATTTTTTGGAATATTGGTTATCTTTTGGACTAGATCATAAAGATATTTACTCTGCAATCATTTTAGGAAGAAAGGACGAGATGTGACCTAGATTTAAGGAGCCTTATCTTATTTTTAGATTTTATCATAACTTTGTTGATTATAAATGTAGAGGGTACCATGGATCCACAAGGAGGATTCTAAGTTCTACAAGAGGGAAAACTATGTGCACTATTGTAACAGGGGCACTTACCTTATAGAATATTGGTTATCTTTTGTACTATATCATAAATATCTTTACTATGTAATCATTTTGGGCACTTTTGTTCATTTTTTAGTGTCAAATAAAGATATAATTCAGTCTTGTTTAACCTCTATTCCAGATAGGTATAATTGTTCATTTAGCACTATTGTTTAATCTGAACAATTTATGCTTATTCAAAACTATTGTTTAAGTTATCTTTGCATTGTTGGTCATATTTAGATTAAAATTGAATATTGTATTCAAGTAGACTTGTATGTGTTAGAGGCTAATTATTTATTAATTTATATCATACTTGTCTTGATGTTAATCATTGTTATTCTATGAGAAATATTTTTGTAGCATGGCATGTATCTTTTTATCTTTAATGCAATCATTATGATATTGAATCCAAGTATATGCATACGAGGATTTTATAACTATTTATTACATAATTGTATGTGCATATATTCTTGAATAAAAATATGCCATGTGAACTATTTCCATGACTTGTTAGCTCATATTTACCTTAGGTTCAATTCTAGTCCATTCTCTTTTCTCTTGCTCTTGATTGGGAAGAGGTATATATATTTTCCTAATTAGGATAGAATAAATTTATTTATGTTTTTTTTTTTCATTTAGAATAGAATGCATTTACATTTAGTTTAATTCAGTGCATTTCATTAAGTCTCATTTTGTAGGATCAATTATCTTGGAGGCTTGGTCGAGCCCTCATTTCAGCTGACTCAAGGATTGCCTCTTACAAGCATGTTGCAAGTAGGTAATTCCTTTATTTATTCTTGTTAATAAAAACAAGAAATATAATACATTAGTAAGCAGAGAGTAGTTTTAGAGTTAGTTTAGGTTAGATTAGTTTAAATTCAAATTAACATTTATCTTAGATTAATTTTAGAAAAAGGGTAACTGGACCCATTTAACTAGTCAGGATCACCACACCAAATGGATAAGGGTCTAATTAGGGCCCTGACTGAGTGATTTCTTTAATGTTGATCATGGAAAATTTTGGCCATCAACACCGTCTTGAGAGGTAGACTCTCCATTGGAAATCCTCTTAAACTTGTCCTTCTTTTCTTGGCTGGAAAGAGTAATGTTCTCATCATCATTCTTATGTTGGCCTCCATTCAGTTCTTCATCTTGAAGCCCTTCATGAATGAATTCATCCTACAATCCCTTCTAGTTATCGAGGTTCTCATGTGCCATGATTCCTTTGATGAACATTTCCATTTCTTCATGAATCCCTTTAGTGTCTCCCTCGCCAATTCTAAATTAGTCATTTTCTCCCCAACTACAGCCAACTCATCTCAAACCTTTTGAATCTAGGTGAGATAGGTTGTCACCATGTCTGATCCTATCATCTTTGTGTCTGTGAGATTTTCTCTTAGCACCAATTTATAATTCTTATTCTTACTCTGAAATTAAGTCTTCATACCCTCCCACATGTCTCAGACAATTTCCTTTCCAGATAAATGATGGATCAAATGATCCTTCACTCCATCTAGAACTATGCACCTTCCTTTCACATCCTTATGATTATGGATGACCAATTCTTCTGCATCTATTGGAGGAGAGATATGAGTATTACCTAATTCCCAGATCATGTTCTCCATCAACACCAACATGATTCTCTCCTTCCAAGGACTATAGTTGGAAACCCCATCCAACCTATCCTCAAATCGAAATCTAGTTTCCATCTTCAAGATCTGATTTGATAACCTTCTACTGAAATATCCCTTTTATTGTCTTGTACTCACTTGTATGTGCTTGTCACCCTTGAAACATGCATATACGCAGTTGTCTCCAAAGACACCCATGTATGCATGTGCATTTTCATTCTGTAAATTGCGAACAATTGTTTACAACTATGAAACCATATTTCTTCCTTAGCACGAGTGTTACATTGAAATTTTTTCTTCGATTTCTTACCATTGATTATCAATATGATAACATATCCTTTCATATTTAATAGATATTATACAAAAGATAGTGGATTTATGCTTAGTCCTTCAAACACCCACCGTGACACTCTTGATCCAATAGATATAATGTTTGTGCAACCTAATATTGGCTCCCTCTCAGAGTGACTATTTTGATACCATGCTGAAATTTCCCTCAACCTAGCACCCAATAGTTAATTCCAAATAAATCATTTATTGAATAAAAGCATAGCTTAGTAATCAACTAAACATTACAGCGGAAGCATAAATAAGGAAACCAAATTCTCGTGTACAATACACAAATATATATTTTTCCCATCAACTAAGCTTATCATTCAAATAACTTCAAAGATTACAAGGGATCCCATACCCAAGAAAATGGCCCACAAAATAAATACAGAAAACTATAGAAAGTACATGCAAACCAAGAAAATCCTCCTTGGTTGTACAATCCCGTACACTCAAGTCTCAAAACTTGTATGTGTCTGCCTCCACTAATAACCCACATACATATGTGCCTTTCCTCACTGAGACACATATACATACACACATGTCTCCACTGAAAAGGGAATATAACTTTGTAACTGTTGTTGTGGCTCTAGTATTCCCCATCGTCTTGTGAATGCCTCGGTACTCTCTTCTCCCTGACCTTAATTAATATCTAAATGGAAGGCCTTCTCCACCTATTCAATATTTCCTTGAATAATATTCCTTCTTGATCCAAACTTCTTTGCATCAACAATTGGATGAAATGATATTCACCCAATCAACAAGATCTCCTCACTCAAACAATGTATCATGTGTAAGAAAAAGTCATTCTTGTTAAAACTATTCTTAAATAGTTAAGTGTGTGATATTCAACTTTAATCTATTAAAACAATAATTGAAAGTATAAGGATCACTTAAAGAAATAAATCCACAGTAGACATAAGTTTATCCTGGGAAACCCTCGTGGGGGAGAAAACCCAGCAAAGATTCTTTAATATATATTCTTCAACAAGAACAATGTCTCTCACAGGATATATCTCACCAAACATAAGATCCACCAGAAACCCTAACCAGGACAGAGTAGTGCACCACTTAGACCAAGATAGTCCTTCACCAAGATAACCAAAAACCCTTTACTGAGATACTCTTCCTTTTAGTTGCATCACTTCTCCTTGTAGTTGCATCACTCTCAGACTTGTGCACTTGATAGAGAGAGATTGATGAGTGTATTACCAAATGATACATTAGTCCTCTTATAAATACAAGTTGTTCCACCCCAATAATTAGGTCAAGGCCGACCTATCCACTTTATATTTCTAATTTACATTTGACTTGTTTAGGCACAATAGGGCCAACTTTTACAAAGGCACAATAGGGACAAATATAATAAACAATGTTTTTTAGGGTTTGGTAATTAAAAATATAACAAGAATATTTTTTGAAGCTACTCAATCTTCAACACTCCCTCTTAGAAAGGAAGGTATTCTTCTGGCACAATCATCACAACTATTTATACACTTTTGTACACATGATCATTGACCTGTTGACTTCCACGAATCTATATTAAAGAATATTTGTAACCCTATCATGTATCCAAGGTCTTCAACAACATCCATCTTCACTTCAAATCACCATCTCACATAGAGTCTAGCATCTAGTTCGTGAGAACTAGTAACTAGGCATACTAGACTTTTGTTGAAGCTCACTCAAGTAGCCTCTATGTACCAGACTTTTTTCGAAGCTCACTAGAGTAGCACTAACACATAATATCACACAAAATCTAACATCTATTTCATGAGAATTATTATCCAATCATACCATACTTTTTTCGAATCTCACTAGAGTAGCCTCTGCATACCAAAATTTTGTCGAAGCTCACTAGAGTAGAAGTAACACATCAACTCACACAAAATCTGACATCTAGTTCATGAGAACTAGTATCTAGGCATACCAAAATTTTTCTGAACCTCACTAGAGTAGCCTATGTGTAGCATAATTTTTTCAAAGCTCACTGGAGTAGCAATAACATGTTAGCTCACACAGAATATGACATCTAGTTCATGAGAACTAGTAACCAGGCGTACCAGAATTTTTCCAAAGCTCACTGGAGTAGCCTCTGCATACCATAATTTTTTCAAATCTCACTAGAGTAGTAGTAACACTCAGTACCAACCCTTTTTCATGTTGGATGAGTCACACTTCTTAGTCCCAACCATTTTTCATTATGGATGAGAATATTCAAAGCCAACCCTTTTTCATGTTGGATGATTTACACTTCTCAGTGACAACCCCTTTTCATGTTGGATGAGAACACTCAGTGCCATCCCTTTTTCATGTTGGATGAGTTACACCTATCTTAGTGCCAACCCTTTTTCATGTTGGATGAGTTACACTCCCTCCAAATAGGGATCACATGATGCCATATAAATACATCAGAATACACCACTCCCTTCACTAGGGATGTCCTTCTCGACCACACCAAGCTTGTCTCTGGAGTATACACATGTCACTCTTTACAAATGCTTAGTAAATACATATTCTACATGTTCATCAATAGCAACATATTGGAGCTTCATTGCTCCCTTCTGTACCATATCTATAATATAATGGTACTTGATCTCGACATGCTTGTACTTGTCATGGAACATCGGGTTCTCTGACAACTTCACACAACTCTTGTTGTCACACCAAAGAAAATTTGCCTCTAACTCAAGATCAAACAAACCAACAAGTAACTTTTGAAGCCACACTACTTTGTTGCAAGTTTAACACGCTTCTATGTACTCTACCTCAGTTTTACTAAGCGTCATGTTATTCTTTTTCCTACTAATCCATGATATCATAGTTGATCCCAAGTTGAAGGAGCATCCAGACTTACTCTTCTGGTCCTCAACACCACTAGCTCAATCTAAATCATTAAATCCTTATAGTCTTATCTCACAATTTGAGGCATACCTGAGACCATAATCGAATGTACCTTTCAGGTACCTCATCACATGTTTTACCACAATCCAATGAACATGTCTCAGGTCAACCATATACTGACTCAAAGTATTCACCGCAAAATATAAATCTAGTCTCGTGTTCATTTAGTACATTAACGAACCAATAACATATCTATACATGGTGGAATACACTGTCTCTGAAGTTGTATTGGTCAACAACTTCAGATTTGTCACCATCGGTGTAGGCATGGATTTGCAATCCATTATTCTGAACCTCTTCATAATCTCAAGGGTATATTTTTCTTGGTTCCTACTTAGGTCCATACAAATCCTTCTTCAATCTGTAGRCATGAGTCTCCTTCTCATGTGTCTTGTGGATTCTCTATGTATACTTCTTCTTACTACTGGAGTAAGTGTCTCGTCATAATATTCTCCCTCCTGCTGGGAGAATCCTCTGGCCACAAATATTTTTTTTTGCATCTCTATACTGTTATYTGCAAAATTCTTGATCTTGTAGATTGACATGGAAGTCACCAGTGACTTCCCTTCTAGTCTCAGATCCAAGGAAAATATCTCTATCTCAGTCCTTCTTACTAGCTTACTCTTTTGTCATTGTAGCAAGGTCTATTGAATTAAGGAAATTCTCCCAAGAGATCTCACATCTCCTAGAAGTTTTTGAAGCTAATATCTAGCCTCATCAACCCATGTAATATGTCTGTCAATATTGGAAGACATCTCAATCCTCTGGATCTGAGTAGGAATACTTTATGAATGAAATTATCTAAGCCATTGACTCTCTCTAAGATCAAGTTCACTCTGATTCATCATTCTTGTTGTTTTTTCCTTTGTCTACTCTTCTTCTATTGGTCTTGAGGATTCCTTATGGGTGTTCTGGTTGTCATTGACCATATCAAATTGACCCTAGTTCAGACCTAAGAATCTTCCCAACAAATTCCCTTAAAGACTATCGTCCCCTCTGGTAAACTAGAAGGCAATGTAGTAGAATAGAGTGTATTGTGCAGTTTCACCCGAGCTAGCTCTATGGGTGGTTGAAATACTTAGGTGTTTGCAACCTAGGAGTGAGCGAGATCTGTGTTTGTGCATCGCAAAATTTATTTAGTCCATCTAACAACTAGTTATAAAATTCATTCTATGCATGCATGTAGAATACCATATATACTTAGCTACTCATTCATATAACATTCATAAACTATTCAGACAAAAAGATGAATTCATTCATTTACATAACACAGTGTTACCTTGGTTCACCCCCTCCTGGGCTAGATCCACAAAGATCTAGCTCTCAAGATTTTATTATAGTTTTTAAATATCCCACACCATGCGTGGTTACAATCGTGGATCTCACTCTCCTCACCCAGCTCCTCAATCCCTGTGAGGATGAATAGATCGCACCAGGCTCCTCATCTTGCGATCTAACCCTTGAGATCGAGTCACTCACTCCTTCCTTAGCTCACCATCTTAATGACTCATACAGTTCTTACAATTCTTCTTCTTCTCTCTCTCCTTCTGTGTCTGTCCTTCTCCTAAGTACTACTTATTTATATCTTCATCTTACCATCCATTACAATGCATTAAAAAAACCCTAACCCTAGTGTCATTATGTCTTCCATGCATGTGCACTTCGCCTGCCTCTCTTGCTTGTGCTTCTTTTCCTTCCAACTTTATTTTTCCTCTTCTATGTTTCTCCTCCAAAATAGCCTTCCTTTCTGATTCGACCTACATCCAACAGAACCCCAACACTGACATGTGGCTCCTCCCAAACCACCTAAACCTTGCACACTTATTCGATCTCTCCTGTGATATCCTAGAACTTCTTTGTGAGATCCTTTGCTTATGTTTGAGTCTGTGCGGTCTTCTCCCTGAGTGCATCCAATACATTCATGGAAATCTTGTCATTGATCATCTCTACGTAGTATCCCTGAGTTTGTGCCATATTATTCTTTGTGTCTTTCTCTTGTGAAATGACCTCTGCTACCCGCTCCTGGAGTGGTTCCATTTGAGCTTGGCACTCCTTCTTCTACGTATACACGGCTATGAGTTCGGCCTGCAGTTTATTCATATCCTATGCTCCTTTGACGTGCTTCGTGATCGTCATTGTCTTCTACCTATACTTGAGGTCCTAGATAGTTGTGATTATCCTTTCTCCTTGTTGGTCCCACTGCTAGACTTGTTGATCCTCTTCCATCTTCGTCCATAGTTTTGCTTCCTTCTCAAACAAGTTGGTCGCTGCGTGGACTTGTCACTCCATTTCCTATATCTGTGTTTTTTCTTCTAGATTCTTTTGCTCCTTCACCTCTGGTGGGGTGGTAGGTACGATATGTTCCCAGAGGTGCTTGATCTCCTGTCTATATTGATCGACTGTCTACATAATATGATCAATCTTCTACGTGGTTGTGAGCTCTGTCATTTGCGTGTTTTATGGAATTTTATCATAGGCTAAGACCAATTCCTACTCCATCATATCTGCACAGTCCTTCTCCTCTTTGTTTTCAATATTAAACTTCTCAAGTACCAATTCCAACTCATCTTGACTGTCCTTTGTCTGCTGCAATTCCACTGCATATGTGCGTGCGCGCCACTATAGCTCCTGCGCAATTTTGACTTGTAGTTTATACAAGTCCTTGGTTTGTATCTGCGTCATTACCAAATTTATTTGGGCCAAATCCTTCAAGGCTGTATGCCCCATGATTTCATCCATGCACATCATGTTGGGTGTGATGTGAAAGGTCGAGCTCAATTTTGTTGTCGTCTAGATCCTATCCTTCTTGCTTGATTCAGCCTCGACTCCTGCTTGTGATGTTGTTGGGACTATTTCTATGCCTCTGTTGGCCCCTTGTATTTCTTGGAGCTACTGGAGGAGTTTCTTCATGTCTTCCATCTCCTCTTGAATGATGTCCCTTTAGCACCGAGCATCGTCAAAATCCTTTGTTGTGTGATCCTAGACCATTTGAGCCACAAGGTCTGCATCATCCTCTGTGATCGTGTATTCTGGTGGCGTTCAGTGTAACTTAGATTTCTTGCGTGCACCCCTTGTTTGAATGACGAGGCTCTTGGTTTGACCTTTCTCCTGCTGAGTAGCGCTCGATGTGGTTCCCTATGTTGTCTCAATATATTTCTCCTATATCTACAGTGCTTGAGTGTTGTTCTCCTTCCCCGCCTGGATGTCTTTCTTAGACACCCCCCCTTTTTTTTTGTTCCTTTTTCTGACATGTCCTTGGATTCTTGAGAATTGTTATATTTTCTATAGGTGTTTTTTGCTACCCTGTCTCTGCCTCCATATCTACGTTCATTTCTTGATTCAGAACTAGAATCCTCTAGTCATCATTCCAATCCTTGATGGCCATCTCTATGTCCTCCTCCTTGATGCAATGTGCAGTTGTAGCCATTCATTGTCAGGATCCTTCCATGCTTAGATCCACATTCCATGCCTAGTCGCTTTGAAGTTAGCTATGCCTTGATATTGTGCGATAATTTTTGGTGTAACTCACCAAGTGTTCATGATGCTCTCCTATAGGTTGGTATAATATCCTTTGAATATGGCTACATTCGCCTTTCTATTCTTGGGGTCTTAATCACACCCCAGTGATAAGTATTGTGTTGCATGGAAAGGATTGGTTCTTCTGACAAAGAATGAATACCTAGGCTCCTTCCATCTGATCAAGGTGATCAATATGAGTAGCCATGAATAGTGAAATTATGTCCCCAAGTCCTGCATGTCCTTCCAGTCTTCCARGAACATATTCAACAAATATGGGTTCCAGCTGAGTGTGGTGYCCTCTGCACATTGTGCTGCAGTTGTGAAAACCCCGGTATGGAATTCCTCCTTGTGGAATTTCTCGAGTAAATTACATGCCAAGACTTTTGTGGCCATAATTGTCRTTGTGTCACTAATATGATTGATTATGATTATGTTCGACCCCCCTTTCTGTACCATACTTACTCTTCATTTCCTCGACCAATGCCTTCTCCTTTGTTTTATCATCAAGGAACTGTGCAGGTGTCTCCCCCTGTGATGTATGTACTGAGATCTATGTCTATTGAGATGACCTATTCCATCCAAAATTATTCTCCATGGGTGAATTCCATCAACTTCTTGATGTAGTTGTTTGCATATTGGCCCCTCCCAAAGTGCAGGATGTCCAACAGGCCAAGAATCCCATTTTTGGCCAAGTTGGCTGCCCACTGTACTGGTTGGTTAATTGGTTCACCAAAGTGTCCTATACTCAAATTCTGTAGGGAAACTTTCTTGGTGAACTCTGGGAACTTTTTCATGTCTGTCACTTCATGGTCTAAGCACCTCAATTTCTCCATGTGACCTAACATGTTACCTACAATATGTACCCCTTTTGGAATGCATGGCAAGACTATGGTTGTGGCAGCCCAGTTGCATGGTGACATTGGTACTATCTGTTTGGCCTTCTGCTGTGGTGGCTGACTCGAGGTTATAGCCTCCATTGTTCTCTCTTTTGCATACTCATATGCTCGATCAATGACATATTCCATTGTCCCCTCCTGTGTTTGTCTCGGCGTGGTTGTATGTGATATTTTTTGTGTGGTCATTTATTTCTAGTTCGGGACCATCCCATTAACTCTCGTGCCTTCTTCTAGGATTTTGGGGTCCGAATTATTGTCTATKTCCTTAGCCTGTTGTCCATGTCCCCCTTCTGGTGCATCAATGTCCATGCCCACTAGTGTTTTCTATTGGGTTTCCTCTACGATAGGTGTGGGGCTTCCTGGTGTCATATCGGGTGATGCGATTTAATCCACATTGATGACTTATGGAGGCTGGGGTGGTTGATGTTCACCTCCCTGTGCTTACGGTGGTGATCTRGGAGTGCTTCAGGATCGTTTTCTAGTCTAGCTCGGTTCACCCAATTTTGGTGGTGCCATGTCTAGCTCGGTTCACCCAATTTTGGTGGTGCCATGGTGTCAAGGGTGTTTTCCATCAAACGTAGTGGCCTCTGTTACCTCTGCAAACTTCATTCTCATCTCTGTATACCTTATTTCTCTTAGCTTTTCTTAATTTCTCAATAACCTCCCCAATCCCGTGTACTAGATTATATAGGAATCATGTGAAGATTCTCAGAGACATTACCCAATATTCATTTTAATTGAACTGCAGCCTCACACAGACTTCCCATTGATTTCCCTTTCAGTCTCCATTTGCATGATTTACGCGGCATCCCGTCAATCATTTTTTTCATTTAAGTTTGATAGTCATCGTTCTTTGGAGGTTATTTGTTGTCTCTGTTTTTCTCATTGTTTCCTCTTTGTAGTGACCGTTGACCTTTTCTCCGTCATTCTAGCATTTTTGATTGTGCGCACTCATTCTCCTTTTTCGGTGCACTATGCCTTTGTTGTTATCATTTGATGTCTGACACAGTATCTTTCTTTGTGTGTGTGTGTTTTTTTTTAAGTCCCAGGAGGTTGATTGTCCCTAGCTCCCCCATTTGTGACAGTCTTTACTTCGTATGGTCCTAACCAATGCATTCTGATTTTTCCTAGGTGATGAAGGGATTTACTGTCATATACCAATACTAAGTCTCCTTCCTTGAAATATTTTCTCTTGATATGCCTGTCATGCCAAGATTTGTCCCTTGATTTCTGTACTTCTTGATGAAACCCAACTAGAATCCTATCTTCCTCCATGATCATTAGTTGATTTAATCTTTCTTGTATTGTGCCCGGCTCTGTCATGTTTGTAATTACTGCTATGTGCAAACTAGGTACCAAAAATTCTAATGGAACTACTGCTTCTTGTCTATACACCAATATGAATGGTGTATGTCCTGAATTTTTTTTTCATGTAGTCCTATATTCCCACAATATTGTTGGCATCTTCAAGTCCCAATCATCCCTATTAATGTTGCAGATCTTCGTCAGTGCATTTTCAAGGATTTTGTTAAAATCTACCACTGTTCCATTTGCTTGAGGATGATATGGTGTACTCTTTTGATGATAAACTTCAAAATATTTAGTGATAGACTTAACAGTGATGTTAATGAAGTGAGTGCCTTGGTCACTCATCAAAATCCTTAGGCACCCAAATCTAGTAATCCAATGCTCAAACAAGAAGTGTGTTGTTGTCTCCGTGCTGCAATATTTTACTAGTGTTGCTTCTGCCCATCTTGTTAAGTATTTTGTTGCAGTGATAATATACCTCGCTCCTAACCTTTTTTTTGGTGGGTTAATTGGTCCCACAAAATCTATTGCCCATTTGTTGAATAATTGCAAGGTTACTTGTGTTCTCAGGGGCATCTTGTCCCTTCTATTAGGTTTCCCTGCCCTTTGACATACATCACATTTTTTACAATAGTCCTTTGAGTCTCTGTGAACAGTCGGCCACCATAGTCATGTGTGCAATACCTTTTGTTTGATATCTTTGCCTGCATAATGTCCTCCTGCTATTACCTCATGGGCTTCTACTAACATCCTTAGTCTTTCATATTCTAGCACACATATTCTCAAGATGTTATCTGCACCCATTTTGTATAAGTTTCCTACAATCAATTGATAGTCTGCAACCCTTACTACCAAGTTTTTCTTATGCACAATGTTATACTCATGTGGCGAAGTCCCTGTACTCAAGTACTAGATGATGTATGTGAAGTATTCATTGACTATATGGACTGAAAATAATTGTGCATCGATAAAGTTGTCTTATAGATTCATGGGTTCCTCCCCGTTAGTGATCCTTGATAGGTGATCAGGTCCTGCATTCAACTTTCCTAGTTTGACTAGCACTTCGAAGTCAAATTCTTGGAACAACAATAACCATCTAAAAATTCTCCCCCCCAACACTAGCGTGTTGACAAGGTATTTAAGCTTTGAATGGTCTGTGAACATCTTGAAATGTTTTCCAAATAAATAATGCTTGAACTTTTGAAGTGCATAGACCATGGCTAAGCCTTTTGTCTCTGTGGTATTGTATTTCTACTCTAATTCTAATAGTTTTCTGCTAGAAAACGCTATAGGATGGTCCAATTCTCTTGCTCCTAGTTGTGCCAGAATAGCTCCAAGTGTTATGGTTGATGCATCTACATGTACGTGGAATGTCTTTTCCCAATTCGGGAATACTAGTATTGGTGTAGTTACCATCTTCTCTTTCAATGTATCTAGACCGTGCTGACTGTCCTCATTCCACTAGAACTTTGTGTCTTTCCTTAGTAATTTCTCCATTGGTGTAGTGATTTGCACATACCCCTTTAAAATTTTTATGTAGTATCCTGTGTGTCCCAATGTCACTCTCAACTGGTGGAAAGTTAACAATTATTGTGATCTCAATAGCATCTACCAGAAAGCCTTTCTTGCATACTATATGTCCCAATATTATCCCAAAAGGTGTTTGGAAGATGCAATTCTTGATATTTAACAGTATCTGGCACTGTCTGCATCTTTCTAACATCAGTCGTAATACCTCTACATGGTATTTCAATAGACTATAGAATGCCCAATCATCTAGATATACCTCTAGAAACTGGTGGATAAACTCTTTAAATGCAACTATGACTACCCTGGAAAATATTTCTAGTGAATTCTTCAATCCACACAACATGACTGTATACTGGTAGGATCCCCATTATATGGAAAAAATGGTCTTGTATATGTCTTCTAGTACTATCTTGATCTAATGRTATCCTAAGAATATCACTTGGGTTGATACAATGGTGGAGAAGTATGACTCCAGTCAAAAAGAGTACATGGGAAATTGTCCCAAGAYCGATCRACAAATCAGTGGTAGTTTCGAGATGGATCTACAAGGTAAAGAAAGGTGTTTATGGGAGTGTTGAGAAATACAAGGYTGGATTTGTGGCCCAGGGCTTCTCACAGATCAAGGGGATATATTATGATGAGACCTTTGCATCTRTTGCAAGGTACTCTTCCATAAGATCCATCTTTACACTCTTAGTGCAGATGGGTTGGCGCATTCATCAGATGGATGTAAAAACTATGTTTCTCAATGGGATCATTGAGGAAGAAGTGTACATAGAGAAGCCTAAAGGATTTTAGATCTTCAGCAGCAAGTCACATGTATGMCGACTCAAAAGAGAATTGTATGGGCTGAAGAAAGAACCTCGTGCTTGGTACACTCAGATAGACRACTATTTCACTRGACTAGGCTTCACCAAAAGTGAAGCAGATGCAAACCTATACCAAATTGTGGTGGATGATAAGATTTTAATCAATTTTATTTATGTTGATGATTTAATACTAACTGGTGATGAGCAGTTGATACACTCATGCAAGGAGGACCTTGCAAAGGAGTTTGAGATGAAGGATATGGGCCTCCTTCATTATTTCCTTGGATTGGAAATATGGCAGCGAGATAGTGAAATTTTTGTGTCTCGTGGAAAATATGCAAGGGAGATACTGGGTAAGTTTTGCATGGAGGGCTACAAACCCATGGATACTCCTCTTCCAGGAAAATGGAGGAAAGAAGATGCTACCTCTGGAGAGGTTGTGGATGTTATTTTCTATCGACAGTTTGTGGGTTCGCTATTGTATCTATTGAACATGAGACTGGACATTTTCTATGTAGTTAACCAGCTGAGTCAAGCGATGGTTAAGCCTACCAACCCATTTTGGAAGGCGAGTAAGCATGTCCTGAGATACCTGAGGGGCACATGTGAGTATGGATTATGGTACAGACATATGGATGAGGTGAAGTTGCATGGCTTCACGGATGCAAATTGCATGGGTAGCCCAATGGAAAGAAAGAGCACATCAGGGGGGATCTTTAGTATCGAATCTACAGTTTTTTCTTGGTATAACAGGAAACAGAGATCTGTGGCACTCAGTTCAGTGGAAGCCGAATACATGGTAGTGATTCAAGATGCATGTAAGGCTATATCGATGAGAAATATCTTGGTTGGTTTGTTTGGTTCTCATTTAGATCTGATCGTGATTCATTGTGATAGTTAGAGTTGCATTAAACTCTTGATTAATCATTTGTTTCATGATATATCTAAAAATATAGATATCTAGTATCATCATATCAGATATTGTGTTCAATGAAAGATCATGTTGCTTCAGTGCATTCCTACGAAAGATCAGGATGCATACATTCTGATGAAGGCGCTCACTAGGAGAAAATTTGAATACCATAGAGACAAGATCAGGTTGAAGGATAATCTCTTTCTTGTTGAGAGGGAGTGTTGAGATTCAACAAGGAGATCCTAGTGAAAATTATGCACCTACACTAGGATGGAGCTTTAGGCTATTTTTAGGTGGAATTCTATTTTTAGATGATGAGAAAATTGTATTTATAGATGATGTCTCTTTATAGATGGTCAGCGAATTCTATTTATAGATGTATGTCGACTATTATTATCCCTTAATAATAGTTGGACAATAAATATTAATCTATTCTCAATGAGCACTTGGAAACAGTTAACTGAAGTGGAAAATCATTTAGCTATAGGAAATTCGAGTTCAAAGATTGATTGGTGGGACATGCAAGTCGAATTAGTTGTAACTAAGTGATTCGAAGTTGTAACAAAGTTATATGTGTAGTTATGTGAGTTGTAAAGTAGTTTAACTCAGTTAAGTGAGTTAAGCTCAGTTGTACTAGTTGTAACTGAACTTACACTAGTGAGAGATGAGTGAATTAATTATTAATTAATTCAGAATCAGTGGTCTCACATGCAACTGAAGATTTACCAGTGTTAACTACATGCATGTCAGATCCAGTGGAGACCCAGTTGAGATGAAGGTGAAAGGGACAGTTTGAATATCATTTGTGACTTTAGTGGGTGAACTCATGCAACTAAACACACATTGGATGTTCCCATGAGAAATATGTAGCCTAGGAAAGAGTGATTCATTCATTGCAGGGATTTCCAATACTAGGAATTGCGTAGAGGAGTCAGGCTATCTGGAGGCAGTGACTTGGCACATGCATTTGCCAGTTTTTGCATGACAGTGTGAGACGATTGTATATTGTACTGAGAGATCTTTTATTAGAGTTTCATATGATATTGTTTCATGATCCATGATATATACATAATATATGATAGTGGGGTTTTTACCTTTATGCTTTTTGGGTAAAACATCAGTGTTATGTGTGATTGATATCTCTTCTTGATATTGCAATTGGTGATCATGTTTTGAATTCTGCAAGAGTTTTAGGAGAAGTGATTATGTATTTAATAATGGCATATAATTTTTAGATTAGCAGAATCCATGCAATACATAATTTGTATTAAAAGTTCTACATGGTATCAGAGCRCAAAAGATTGYAGAAGCTAAGTTTGTGATTGGATAGAATTTGAATTTGCAGAAAGACTTTATTGGTGCTACAGTTGATTCAAGATCGAAATGGATTTCAATGGCTTGAGGTTAGAGTATGCACTCATGGGAATCTCAAACTACACTGCTTAGAAGGACAGGATGGAGGCAGTACTCGAAGACAATGGATTGAAGGAATTCATTGATAAGGACGTTCCTAAGCGAGATGTTGCAGATGCTACAAATCTTGATGCATGGCAAAAGAAAGTGGCAAAGGCGAGGAAGATCCTGTTGGAGGGAGTACGAGACCACCTTGTCTCAAAAATCCATGAGAAAGTCATAGCATATGCAATGTGGAAGGCTTTGACAGATCTATTCCAAAACATCAGTGACCATAGGAAATTGGCACTCAAAGATAAACTTGGGAAGATCAAGATGGAGAAGGGAGAATCCATTCTAAAATATCTCACAAAGTTTGTCCAATGTCATAATGAGATGGGGAGTGTGGGAATAACAGTCGTTGATGATGATTTGGTGAGATTGGATCTCCTAGGACTTCCCACGAATTGGCACAGTTATCAAGACTTTGTCATTGGAAGGGAAAAATTGCCAGACTGGGAACAAATATGGTAGGATCTAGTGCAGGAGGAGTTCAGGTGTAAAACCAGAGATGGCTCTTCATAAAAACATGATGATGAAGAGGATTTTTCTTTGTCTACCAAAGTGAGGAAAGGGAAGGGGAAGAAATTCCATTCAAAATACGAGACTAAAGGAAAGAAGATGGATTTGTCCAAAGTGAAGTTTTTTTACTGTCACAAACATGGGCATATCGCTACTAACTGTCTTTGGAAGAAGAAGAACAAGAAGGTTGTTGAAGTTGTATCTGGTGAGGACCTTGCCTTCCAATTTGAACTTGAATTTTCCTTGATCGCATGCATGGCGTCAAGTTCATTAGGATCGGTGTGGTATTTGGATAGTAGCACTTCCTTCCACATGACAGGAGATAAGGAGATTTTCAGTGAATTGGAGGAGAAAGACATCAAAATGCATATATAGATGGGAGACAATGGTAGATACATTGTGATTGGTATTGGTACCATTAACTTTCAAAGGGATTCAGGTAAACCATTTCAATTGAAAGATGTTATTCGTGTTCCAGGTCTGAAGAAAAACTTGGTCTCAGTCGCAATGTTGGAGGACTGAGCCTATGTCGTTGTTTTCAATGATGGAAAAGATTTCCTACGACATAAAACAATGATCCAAGTCAAGAATATAGGGATTCGAGTTAAGAATTTCTAAAAGATGGAGGTATATGGTTGTGCTACCATGATGAGCAAGGAAGAAAAGGTGGTGAGATGGGATGAGGGTGAATTATGGCATAGGTGATTGGGCCATCTTCATCATGGAACCTTGAAAATCATGTAGTAAATATCTATTGGACTTCCAATGGGAACACTTGCTCAGTTAGATCAGTGCAAGGGTTTCACCATGGGGAAGTATGTAAAGTCCACCTTTCATAAAAAGGAGAACCATGCTTCGGGGATCTTGGAGAGAGTTCAAACAGACGTGTGTGGACCACTTTCAGTTGCTTCAACAAAAAAACATAAGTATTATGTTATTTTTGTTGATGACTTTTCTCGTAAATGCAGGATCTTCTTCATGCAAAAGAAGGATCAAACATTCTCAAATTTTTGTGAGTTTAAATTATTGGTGGAGAAAGAGTCGAGGAAGTAAGTGAAGGCTCTAATAAGTGATAATGGTGGAGAATACATCTCTAATAAATTCAAATACTTCTGCAACAAAGAATGAATTCGAAGAGAACTCACAACGCCTCATAACCCACAGCAAAATGGGGTCATGGAGAGAAAGAACAGGATGATCGTGGGTGCAGCACGAGCGATGTTGCATGATCAGGGCCTACCAATGCATTTGTGGGTGGAAGTTTGCAACACTGCAGTTTATGTGTAAAATCGTTGCCCTCATAGAGTACTTGGAATGAGTACACCTAAAGAAGCTTTCACTGGTAAGAAACCGAATGCTTCTCACTTTAAGATTTTTGGCTCATCTGTTTATGTGCATCTGACCAAGAATGCCAGGAAGAAGCTAGAGCCGACTGCTGAAGTTGGGATATTTGTGGGGTACACAGAAACACCCCATAATTATCATGTGTATTTTCCTAACAGTAAGATGATTGTTATGCGACGGGATATAAAATTCGATGAGGGGAAAGCCATGCAGTTGCCACTTCAGAGGGAGCTAGACTTGCATGCAGAGGAGGAACTTTTGGTTCCCAAAGATGAGTCACAACATGTGGATCAACCACATGAGGAGGTTCATGGAGTGGAGTGATGCAGGAACATCTCTCCAAGTCATCCAGCCAGCCAGCCACGTCAAGTGCACAAATTCAAAGCTGAAGAGAGGCGAAGTTCACAAGAGAAATGGTCTGAGCCATAAAATCTAGAA
>JASDQU010100357.1:220441-233426 GCA_032191745.1 Picea mariana
TCTTTGGAGCTCTGTAGTCTTTCTTTAGATATCCTTTCTTCCCACAATTCCAGCATTCTATCTTTCCAAGTCTGGATTTGGATCTACCCATCCTATAATTCCCATGGTTCCTGAAACCCTTTCCTCTATCCTTTTGTCTTCCCATGTTCTCCATGTTCAACGCATTTCCTGATGTCTCACCTCTGCTTTTTCGTTCCATTTCCTCACTAATGATAACACCAACAACATCATCAAATTTTAAAGTATTTGAACCAGAGATAGAGTTACTTACATCCATGACCAAGCCGTTCCAGCTTTCTGGCAATGAGCACAAGATTAGAAGAGCCCCAACCTCGTCATCAAAGTCCACTTTTACAGAACTTAGTTGATTAGTAACCGTATTAAAATCATTTAAACGATCTGCAACAGACCCACCATCCGACATCTTCGTATTAAACAATATATTCATTAGAAATACCTTATTAGACGCCGAGGGTTTTTCATACAATTTGGCCAATGCATCCATCAAACCCTTTGTTGTATTTTCTTTGGAAATATTGAAAGCCACCGACACTGCCAGGCTCATCCATATCATTCCTATAACCTTTATGTCAAGAATCTCTCATTCTTCATCCTTCATAGCCACCGACTTCTTTGCTATTCCGCCCAATGGTAGGAATAGATCCTTCTGATATAAATAGTCTTCCATCTGGATCTTCCATAACTGGGAGTTTTTCTTGTTAAATTTCTCGACTCTAAACTTTCCATCTTCCGACATTGCTCCCACTCGAACCAGGAACCCTATTTTCCTGCGAGTTACCATTCGCTCTGATACCATTTGTTAGAAAAATAGGACCGCGGAGCAATAAAATAAAACAAATTTAGAAACAAAACATAGAAGATACATAATACAATAGAGACACAGATTTACGCGGTTCACCCAGTGTGGGCTATGTCCACCAGAGAAATTGCTAGGTTCTTCCTTTATTATTATCTAGCATATGAAGGGATACAGCCTACAGCAAACCCATTGTAAATTCCTCTTCTTTATTTCATAGTCTCCTATCTCAGAATACAATATTCGTCGTCCACCATAGCTGCAATACATTTCCCTAATAAAATAGGTTTTCCTTCTAGGGAAAAAAACCCTAACATAATCTCTATCGTTAGATATGCAACCTTATAATGAACAGTCGTTAGATATGCAACCTTATACAAGGCAATTTTTCCTTTCAGGGCCCTCTTGCCCCTAGACCCCCCAGTCGAGGGGACATCCCCCCAGGACCCCGCAAAGGGGGTACCCCCCCTCTGCACTTCCCTGCATGGAAGAGTGTACATACTTCTGGGGTGTAAATACTTCATACACAACTGAAAGTAAAGGACCTCTAAATCAGGAAGATAATTAGGCTCCACAATCAACACTCTGAAGGCCAAGGACTGAATGAAATATTTCTTGGTGGATTCTTTGATGATGGGCACTGACTTTGGAGTGAATTCCAATTGCTTCGCGACTGCTTGGGAAGAACATTCTCCCACATTTGGTTCCTTTAGCTTCGGCGCTCTTGGATATTTCCTGGTGTTTGATTTTCTTGGAGGCATTGTTCTTGTAAATGAAACACTCCTTTAGGGCTAGCATATAGAGAAATACTAGATCATAAAATGTATATGTGAGGTGAAATAATAGCAAAAACCAGACTAGTACATACTTGTAACGCTTGCTAAACTCTGTTGTTTAATACTCACGAGATCTAGGAGGCTTCTGCCGAATTGTTCATCTCGCACGTATGAGTGATATGAACTTCTTTTCACGCAAAATAACCTTGTTTACAATGGCTCAAAATAATTTAATGGGAAAGATCCTACCAGTTGTATCAACCAATTAATCTAGATGATGAGTAAAATTCAAACAAATCTACCGTCGAATCTTTACAATTTAATTCATCGTGGGTTGACAGAGGAGGCGTGGAGGGTGATGTGTTGCATCAATGGGTTCAAACGGTCCTTTTGATTCGCACACCAATTAGAAACTAATGCGAGAGTTTGGAATTAATTATCCATTTAAATGTGTTGTATCTAGCGTTAAAATGTCCCATCCTGTCGCTTTCCGAGTGGGCAGGTCAGAGATTAGTGATGCGCGGTGAATGTTTTGTTGGCATGCTCTTTCTTAAACTTCTAATGCTGATTGATTTCATCATATGGAAATGACATGGAAAAACTGACTCGGGTTTCAGGAACTGCTGACGACTCAAGGGAAAACTCAATCCTACTTTTAACCATTTTGGCAATGACATGTGATAGGTGGGGGCATATGATTTGAACATGTAACTCAATCGGAGTCGGCATTCTCAACAATATGTGTGTGTTAAAACATACCTCAGACTATCGATGCTAGAAATTATCAGGGTCGGCAATCGAGGGGGAAATAAACCTGCCACACCCCTTTTACGGGCCTACCTTTTCAAAACTTCACCGATGCTGAAATTTTCAAGGATCGGCCATCGATGTTTATTTTCTTCTTTCGTAAGTGCTCACTCCTTTCAGGACTCAGCAACTTCAGTTCTCTCGAGTGTTTTTCTTTCACACTTAATCATTTATGGTGCTAAATTTCTTAAGCGCATCAGGGAAAACTTTTGGCTGTCAATTCTCTAATTTATATGTTAGTCTTTTAAGTTATTGGTTTTCGCATCCCCAAGAAAACTTTGAAAGAATTAAATGGAAAAAAAAAATGATAAGAAAAGGCAACATTTTCCATACTGTGGTCGAATTAGACAATGAAAAAGATCAAGTGGTACCCAAAAAGTAAAATTTGGCATAGACTTTTTAGGGTGTGTTGAGTGCTCAACAAATGGAAACTTACTGGGAGAAAGAGGAATCTTTGTTCTTCCTTTAGCCTCGACTGATACTAAAGCTGGTGGAGAACTTAACTAGTTTTAAATCAGAGCCTCTTTTACCCTTGCATTTGAAACTCTCTAGTTGATGCTTTCGGGTCTGCCTGTGGGGTTTTTTAACCTTTATTCCTTCTTCATTTCCTATAACCTTGAATCATGCCCCTTTTTAGAAAAGTCTATTAAAGCATTCATTGGCATGAATCCTTTAGTTACCTCTACTCACGTGCTTCAGTGTTTCTTTGCTGCTAGCAAGCTTCCATAGCCCCGACAGAGTCACCCCGACATCACAGACCTTTCTTTTCCGCCAGCGAGCATCCATAGCCCCAGCGGAGATATCTGCATACCCTCTCCTACTGTTCACTCTTTTTATAATGTCAATTTTATTTCGGCATAATACCCTGAGCGAGCGGGAGAGGATGACGTTTGTTGTTTTGTAAGACGAGATGGTTAAGGTGAATCCTTCACTATATTTGCCTTCGGGGTTCATGTAGTCATTTTAAACTTACCAACTTTCCCTTAAGGATTCACCAGACCACCAGGTAGACACTTCTACATTTCTCCAAAGTTGTTCATTTGCGTAGGTTAGATAGAGGACTCTTCAAAGAAACCGCAGATTCATTGGCACTTCTTGTGTTGTATGAGTGATGAATTAGGAACAAAGTTCGCTATGTCACGTGATTTGAGGTCAACCATTGTATTGATAAACACAAATTTCAAAAGCGCAAAAATCCAGAAAGCAAAAGAAAACAACAATAAAAAAATGCATTTTTCAATCATGAAAACACTCATACAAAACATAAAACATTTTTTTTTTATCACTATTGGAAATATTTTTTTTAGCACTTGGCCATTCACTGGGAGGGCATCAGGTTCCCCCCTCAGAAACTTCAATCAATAAGTGCCTTCCCCAATCTTCTCGGCCACCTGGAAAGGTCCAAGCCACAGATTCTGAGACTTAGAATGTTTTCCTTTAGGCTCATTCGCTCTGTCCCATTTTAGAACTAGGTCTCCTACTTCAAAATTCTTCTCTTTAGCCTTATGCTTTTCAAACCATATTTTCACTATCTGTTGGTGGGCTATGAATTTTGACTTATCCTTTTCCCTTTCTTCTTCTAGCATGAGCTCCCCGCTGAAATCTTGGGCTAGTTGAAGAGATGGAAGGTAAAGTCTGTTTAGGAGAATAGCTTCATGTCTGTATATTAGAAAGTATGGGTAATTTCCTATAGCTTCCTTAGATGTGACTCTATCTGCCCATAAAGCATTGTAGAGTAAATTATGTCAATTCCTTTGGTTGTCCGCAACCGTTTTCTTCAATATTCTTACTAGGTTCTTATTAGTTGATTATGCCACCCCGTTTCCCTGTGGATAGTAATTTGCAGAGTACCTAATTATGATTCCTTTGTCTAGTGAAAAATCTGTTAACAAGGTGGGAAAAAAATCAGATTCATTATCAAAAATAAGAACAAAAAGGACATTGAACCTTGTAATTAGTTTTTTCTCTATGAATTGGATTACCACCTTCTTGTTTACATGATTCAGAGGAATGGCCTCTACCCATTTTGTGAAATATCCGGTGGCAGTAAGTATATACTTGTGTTGTTTTGAACATCTTGGTGTAATCTCTCCTACGATATCTAACCCCCATTGCTCAAAGGGCCTAGAAACAATTACAGGTTGAAGTAGAATTTCTTCTCTCTTTTCTCTCCCAGCACTTATTTGACAAGTTTTACAGTTTCTAGCGTAGGTGTGAGTGTCTTTGAACAAAGTGGGCCAATAATAGCCATCTCTCAGTATCTTATGAGGGGTGGTGTTTCCTACAAAATTTCCACAGGCAAGGCCATCATGAATCTCCTTTATAACTTTGTCTTCATCTTCACGTTCGAGGCACCTCAAGAGTACCCCATCATAATTAATCCAGAAGACTACCGAATTTATAAGGAGATATTGTGCAGATTTTAACCTGAGAGCTCTCCTTTCCCTGGGGTTGAGATTTACTAGGAAAGTCCCATGGTGTAATAGATAAGTCAAATTCTGATACCAAGACTTTGTCCCTAGGGAAATGTATGAAGGTTCACTAAACCATAATGCCATTTCATTCTCCCATCCGGAATCTTCATTTACTTGGTCCTGGGCTTCAGCTGCAAGTTTGCACAACCCTTGCCCTTTTACTAGTTTGGCAAGTTTTATAACTAGATCAAATTCTTGGAGTACTGCCATCCAGTTCCCCCTTCTTTCCCCCATCTCTTGTTGAGTGAACAAGGATCGAACCGTAGGGTGAGGCACAATTACTTTGGTGTGGTTCTTGAGTATGTAAGACCTGAAGTGTTCTACTACCTTATATATTGCATAGGCATGTTTATCTATGACAGGATAATTTAGTTCGGCTCCTTGGAGGTTAGTGCTCATGAATGACATTGGAGCCTCATTGTTGTCATCGTCCTTCTGAGTCAATACTGCAACTAACAACTTGTCGGAGGCAAAAGTATAGAGGAGGAAATATCTATTAAAATTGAGACTTTGTAACATGGGGGCCTGGGATATAGCAGTTTTAATAATACTGAAAGAATCCTTTTGTTCATCATCCCACTTAAATTCAACATCTTTATGAATCATCTTTTGTAAGGGTTTGATAGTTTCCATGAAATCGGGAGTGAATTTCCTCACGAAATTGATTTGCCTGAAAAACTATTGCATAACTTTATTGTTGTGAGGCAATGGGAGATGAGTTATGGCCTTAATCCTTTTTGGGTCTATGTGAATGCCTTCTTGAGATATAATGTGGCCTATCATCTTACCTTCCTCGACGCTAAAAATAGTTTTCTTAGGATTTAAGGATCTACTGTATTTTCTACACTTTTCAAAAATTTGAGTTAAGTGTTGGATGTGCTCTTCTCTATTCTTTGAATACACAGTTACATCGTCTAGATACACTACCACACACTTATTGATTAGTCCCAAAAATGATACTTCCATGGCCCTTTGGAAGGTCGCCCCCATGTTTATTAACCCAAAAGGAATGCATTTATAAGCGAAGGTTCCCCACTTGGATCGGAAGGTAATTTTCAAACGATCTTCCTCTGAAACCAGAACTTGGTTGTAACCTGAGAAATCATTCAGTAGAGAGAAAATCTCCAAGCCAGACATAGTCTGCAGAAGTCTCTCCATTGGTAGGACTGGGTAATTTTCCTTTTCTGAAGCTTTGTTGAGGTTCTTGAAATCTACACATAAGCGGATTTCTCCAGACTTTTTCCTTACCGGAACCAGATTTGCTACCCATGAAAAATGCCTAACCTGGAAGATGATCTTGGCATCTAAAACCTTCTTCAATTCTCGATACATGAGAGGTTCCAGGGATGGGTAATACTTCTGGAGCTTCTGTTGGAATGGTTTCATTTTGGGTATTAATGGGATAGTGTATTGAATGATGCGGGTAACATAAGTGTTTAGATCTCTATAGGACCATGCAAAAGACATCTTGATATTGTCTGAAGAGTTTGAGATAAGCCTTTCTTTCCTCTTTAGATATATTCTTGTCGAGATTCACATTCTTTGGGTTTTTCAGGGTTCCGATATTTATAGTTTCATGCAGGGGACAGGAGCTACCGGTCTTTGCATTTTTAGGCCCCCTAAATCGTTCTTTCAGGTCAAACAGATTTTCCAAATTAGCTATCCCTTTTGGGATTGTGTGATATTTCAATTTGTCAATAGGTTGACCAGTCCAAGGATCAGTTTCTGTCTATTGCTCCTAGAATACTTCATTGTCAATGGCCAAATATTTTAAATTGTCTTGGTCAGTCAGGAATTTTATGATCTGTTCATCTCCTTCAAAGAATTTCCAATTAGAAATGTTGTTAGGCATCAATGGTTTGTAGAGTAACTCCATAGTGAACTGGGAGGCTTCATAATATTCTAGGGGTGACAGCCTTGAAGCAGCTATGGCCAGGGAATCAGCAATAATATTATTTGCTCTGGGGATCATGGTGATATTGAAAGTTTCAAAATACTTTATTAACCTATACACTTCCTGTTGACAATTATTTAGGTGCAGGGAATTGTAATGAATAGTATTTCTTACCTGTTTAACGATAATCTCAAAATCCCTGAAAACCTTCAACTCTTTGATGTTTAAGTCTATGGCCTTCTTTAACCCTTGTACTAGAGATTCATATTCGACGGTGTTATTGGTGCATTCGAATTCTAGTCTACAGGATAGGAAATAACGTTTACCTTTTGGATCAATGAGGATGCACCCTACCCCTGATCCTTCCTGTGATTTAGATCCATCAAAATATATGGTCYRGATCTGTGAGYGAARGTTAAYTGTYYCTTCCTTYTTATTAMTTTMTTTCCCTCCTATMTTTTGTYCGGTGATTTCYAKCRYAGGTTCTTGAYAGAAGAGGGTTTCCTCTGWCGKTATTKGYGATTTMTYTTGAAAAAMCATTTTRGARTTSTGAGTGAGAGGGACATCAGATGRAAGAGGGGAGAAGTTCYCGAAAWAGGAATCATAKRAATAATTTCCYARYATSGGGAAATCWGTKGATGAGGGTTCGTTYRGGGYTTCTAKATCAGTGACCATATGTTTCAGRTATCTCTCCCTATCAATTYTKATCATATTCTTGTATCCCTTYAGTGGTAKCCAAAGGTGTGMCCAGTCTRTACYAAAGTAMYCGTTTAACTTCTYAKACCAATMTYRACTTAGTAATAACCCATAGGCCTCTGGKATRTCTACTACAATGATGTCAATCACTTGCAMAAACTTAGKATGTGTCGCTATCCTGATCATTAYATCTCTRAGTTCCYCCATGAMTTTGACMTRGGTTCTRTCTAGTTGTATYACATGTTTRTCWCTCTTGAGAKGAACBACATYTAATKTTTTKCAAAYAGACAAGGGCATAACGTTGGAAGATGCTCCWGAATCTACCAAACAATTGTGGAGGTTCTTGTTGAAGACTTCAAATGTTAAGAGGAATGGTGGGAAAAAAGGTTTTCCCTTATTATCTTTCGAGCATGTATTCACAGTTGATTTATTTACTAGATCTGTGGAAGTTAGATTTATTTTTTGTTCAATGTTTGTCAATGGGTTTTCTACTGATTTCAAAGCTTGTAGTAGGAATTATTTTTGTTGAGGGATTATACATATGTCCATGACCAATATATTATCCTTCAACTTCTTCAGGTCTTCAACTACGTTGTAATTCAGTTTGGGTGATTCTCAGGTATGGATGCTAATAGGGTTCTTATGGGGAGAAAAAGGTTCTTTCGAGTGATTGGGAGTTGACATGTCCCCTAACATTTGAGTGGTAGTAGGATCCTTTGAGACGGAAGGACATTTACTTCTACTTTTCACAACCGAGACCTCTGTGGGTGGTTCTTGAACCTAAAATAGGTCATCGAAAGGCATAATTAGGTCATGATCCCATATTAGCATGGTTGTATCTTCTGGTGGGTCAGTCTCTTCCTGGTCAGCAACATTCATAACCAAACTGCTTGGTTTTTCGGTTAGGGAAACATCATCTAAAAATTGGTTGTCCATTAAATTCATGGCATGAACCCATTGAGGGTAGTATCTTTTAGAGTGCTTTTCCTAGTGATAAGTACAAAAAGAATCAGATGCGACATTACCTACATCAATATTCAAGTTAGTTGGGGGAGGTTCAATTGCTTTGAACGGTGGGTTCCTTTTAAAGAAAGGATTATAGAGACTTTGACCTTGGTTTCCTTCCCCTATGTTTCTCTTCATGTCTATGATCTCGTTTGATAATTTCTTAACCATGCGTTGTAGATCATTTATGTGTCCATTACCCTTATCGAGAGTATGTTCTGCTTGTTTCCCTGGTGGTCTAGTCAGAAGGAGTCCTCTCCTGGGAGAAGGTGGAACTTCTTTTTTAACTAAAGAGAATTGTCCTTCTTTACACCCTTTCATCTAGAATTCTATCATTTTAACTTCTTCAAAATTATCATCTAAGGTTCGTTTGGTATGCCTCTTCGCAAACATGGAAATAGAAGTTGGGAGTGCATTAGCATATAATTCGATTTGAAACTCCTGATATGATTTGTCTTCGGGATGGAATTTGTTTAATATGGTTGTGAATATTTGATTGAAATCTTTAACCTTCTCTTTTGAACTCATGGTGGTTGCGAAAAATTCAGCCATCAGAGCTTCTATAGTGGTTTCTTTGGCAAATTTATCTAAAAAATCCTTTTGAAACTTTGTCCAACTAGTTATGGATCTTACAAGTAGGTTAATATACCATGTGGAGGATGAGTTCTCAAAAGTGTAGAGGAACAACCTACAAACTATGTCTTCATGTTGGACGTTCATAAGTCTGATTGCTAGTATAAATTTCTTGATATGATCTTCAGGCAATCCTAAGGTTTCTGGGTTGAACTTAGGAAGTAACTTCTCTGGATGTCGAGGAAGGTTATGAACTGGTCTTGGGAGGGCCAAAGCATATCTGGACAATCAGTGTTGATTGTTCAGTGGTGGGTTTCCCCTTTCTTCATTATGGTGTTGTTTTCCTCCATATCTTAAGATTTTGAGTTAAACTCCTCCTCTTCTGAAAAATCGTCTGGTTTAGAGACGTCGTTGACTAGCGTTTCGAGTATCAGATCAAGAGGATCTTGGATTTGGGTGATTTTGAAATCTATTAAGTATTCTACCATGTGCATGAAAACTTCGCTAGGAGTATCGAAAACTGATCTACTTATCTTTTTTCTTCGAGGAAGTATCGGAGCTAAAGACAGTGCACCAATCTGTCGGGCGTATTCTCTTGTGATCCTTCTAAATTGATTTAACTCCTTGTGAGAAATACCGTAAGGCATAACAGGGTACAAATTTTCTTCCTCGGTCTGTGGTGAGTTACTCATTTCAGGAGTACTTAGTGTGTGTGGTTTGTCTTGGTAATGACTAGCCATGCATGTGGGTTGTTTTGAATCTACAGGATGTCTGAAATATTACATGAAATAAATATTCTTCCATTCATTCTGTAGGCCCTCTTTCTAGCGCCAATTTTATTGATGGGTCTTAAATCCCTTTAATTCAACAGTAGGAACCAAACCTGCCACCAAAGCCCAATTAGACTCTGCAGCGTTTAATAGTGGAATGGTTCTCCAGATCTTGCAATCCGACCAATCATTCGATGGGATTTATGTTTTCTAGTGAAGGCATATCCTTCAGTTTGGACTTTCTCTTTTTTTATTTTCTCTTAGGTGGGACTGATATAATATGTAAGCCAATATAAACCAGCTTGGCAACAAAATAGGATTAAGTTTAACTACTAGAGAAGAGGCTGAGCTTGGGATAACCCGCTACTCAAGTATGCAGACGAAAATTTTATACCACGGGCCTAGTACTAATATGTTAACCATGTGAGCATCCAATTACTGTCTAAGATAATAATTATCAAAAATAAAACACATATGCGATAAGATAATGGAAATCAAAATAATTCACCTACACTAATCATCCATCACATGCTAACACAACGATTCATCTTCACCATTAAAGTAAAGAACAACAAAACATTGCACCAGATAACTTGGCAATAGATTAAATAGCTCTTACTCATTACAACATCATCCATGAAACGAGATAGGAAATAGTTCTTCTCCATG
Organism: Picea mariana; assembly: GCA_032191745.1. Taxonomy (NCBI): domain Eukaryota; kingdom Viridiplantae; phylum Streptophyta; class Pinopsida; order Pinales; family Pinaceae; genus Picea; species Picea mariana. The sequence continues at coordinate 230,923 of JASDQU010100357.1, forward strand.
TCCAATCACACATGCATTTGATGAAAATAACTTTGTCTCTAGTCCAGAAGGACTTCTCTATTAACCGTATCTCGGAAATAATTCTTGACAAAACCAAAACAGAAGAGTTTCTTGCAACAACCATCGACCTATAACCAATCAATCGATTCTCTTATTTATAATGTAAAATTAACTAAAAATAACAGCTAAAGTGCAATTAAACAAAACAAAACTTGTCACATGGCATTCTCTCCTAACAGTTTTCCAATAGTCATCTCAAGATGTCTCTTTGAATGGTGACTTTTCTCATACTCCGACCAACTAATGAACAACTCCTCGCAAGTTTGGGCCCATGGAAATCTTTTTTTTTCCATTGGAGCTACGTAAAATCCTTTGACCTCCACTGCATGCACCCGATACTTCACCAAACTTGTGTTTAACTTTTGTACCATAGTCCGAGCTCTAACCAGATGTTCCATAAATCGTTTCACTTGTCCTGACACTGTGTTGGTCACCTTCGCTAGCTCTTCGGCCCATAATGGATATTTCTTGGTGTGCGATTCGATTATTTCGCGCAAGTCGACGAAGTCGTCAGGTGTGCCCAACTCGGGGAGTCCGATATCCTTCATTGCTTTGTTGATTTTTCCCCAATATTTCTTGCATTTTTCCCACTGCTCTTGAATTTCCCAGTGTGGTTCATGAGACATTTTATCCCAATACTCAGTTTATCGCTTCATGCGATCAATACTACTTTTTCTCATCATCCAGTCATGTTCTTCTTTATCTCAGACCTATTGGACTACATCAATGTATTTGATTCTCTCTATGGATTTTTGTGCCCTCTCATACCACCGCTCCATATCCTTTCATGTCACGAGAGTGGTGAGAGTGTCTTCCTGGAGCTCGGATATATTCGCAGTAAAAAGGTGTCGCTCGTGTGTGAACTTGTTGTAAGCCTCTTCGAACTTGCTTCTCAAGTATATCATGGTCTGAGTGGTTCCCCGATAGTACTCAGCTAGATCGCGAAAATGTTTCAGTTCTTTCAGGGTGGAGGCCAACTCCTTTTCATATCTTCTAGCTCTGTCTAGGGTAGCATCCAACATCGCTTTCCCTATGACGTTAAGTTTGGATGTTCTTTCATTTTATTTGTAAATCAAATTTTACTCTATAGTGATGAGGATGGAGTGATATAAAGTAATCCTCCTTTTCTTCATGGTCCACTGGACAATAGCCTTCTTCTTTCGATCATAGGTGATCACATATATATCAGCTATCTCATCTAGAGGTTCAAGAATCTATTGATCGCCCCATGTAAGTGTATTTCCTAAATTGTCGATGGTATATACTTGCTCAAGATCAGGATCTCGAACTTCCTCACTATGCATCGAAGGCCTAACTTCTTCCTGTCGCTTGTCGAGGATATGACTATTGAGTAATTATTCACATCCACCAGAAGGAAAACCCCAACACACTCGCCATTGTTGTCATTAATTAGACACATTTGTGTGTCTGTGTGGTTGATAAGCCACATCAGGAATTCTATGTAGGGGAATACTGGATTTTTTCTCGCTACCTAGTGCAGGTACGATCTTTGGATATTGATAAATATATCATCATCAAGCCTCCTTGTATCTGGGTCATTGTACGGGGTATATTTGGGAAATTCTTCCCGCTTGATATTCTGGAAATGTTCTCCCTAGTGCAGGAGTATTGTCTTGATTCCTAGGCTTACCTCTATGTATCCTAAGGCTGGGGGATGAATGAAAGATTTCTTGGCGGATGTTTGGATGACAGGCACCGTATTTGGAGCGAATTCCAATTGCTTCACAACTGTTGGGGAAGAACCTTCTCCCACATCTAGTTCCTTTAGCTTCGGCGCTCTTGGAAATTTCCTAGTGGTTGGTTTTATTAGAGACATTGTTCCTGTAAATGAAACATTCCTTTAGGGACAACATACAGAAAAATACTAGATCATAAAATGTATATGTGAGGTGAAATCATAGCAAAAACCAGACTAGTACATACCTATAACACTTGTTAAAATCTGTTGTTTAATACTCACGAGATCTTGGAGGCTTCTGTCGAATTGTTCGTCTCGCACCTCTGAGTGATTTGAACTTCTTTGCCCATAGAATAACCTTGTTTACAATGGCTCAAAATTATTTAACGGGAAAGATCTTACCAATCGTATCAACCAATTAATCCAGATGATGAGTGAAATTGAAACAAATCTACCACCGATTCTCTACAATTTAATTCATCGTGGGATGAGGGTGGAGGCACGGAGGGTGATGTGTTGCATCGACAGGTTCAAACGGTCCTTTTTATTCATGCATGAATTAGAAATTAATGAAAGATTTTGGAATTAATTAGCCCTTTAAATGCGTCGTATCTAGCATTAAAACATCCCATCGTGTCAATTTCCAAGTGGGGAGGTCAGGGATCGACGATGCGTGGTGAATGTTTCATTGGCATGCTCCTGCTTAGAACTTCTAACGCCAATTGATTTCATCGTACGAAACTAA
>JASDQU010100358.1:72602-109916 GCA_032191745.1 Picea mariana
CTTGAGTCCCTTTCTCAGTGATCACCTCATCATCCATTACTGTCCCTCTTAGTTAGCTACATTTGATTCATGATATGTTGCACCCCATGTTAGTTTCTATAAGGTCTATCATTTCATGTCTCTAGTGGACCTCTACCTACATACTTAAACACATTTATTATAAGGGATTGGTTTAGAGGTCTTATGTATGTCATACCCATTTATATCATTGACATGTAACCTTGAACTTGTTATAAAAACAGGATCACGGAGAAATAAATAAAAACAAATGGGGAAATAAAACACATAAGATACACAATACAATAGAGACACAGATATACATGGTTCACCCAGTGTGGGCTACATCCACCAAATAAATTTCTAGGTCCTTCCTTTTTATTATCCATCAAATGAAGTGATACAAACTAAAACACACCCGTTGTAAATTCCTCTTCTTTCTCTCATAGTCTCCTCTCTCAGAATACAATATTCACAATAATGCATAGCCACAATACATTTCCCTCATAAAAGAGGGTTTCCTTATATGGAAAAAAACCCCAATGTAACTTCTACCTTCATATCTATGACCTTATAATGAACGATAAAGATTTACTATGAAATTACAATACACACTTACAAGGAATTTTTTCCTTCGGGGATGGGGCCTGTTGATTAATTTGGTTGGTTTTCATTGATGTCAACCCTTGAAGAAAGTCTGATAGCACAAAGGTTTGGGTAATGGACCCAATTTTGTTTGATGGATAATGGTATGAGTTTTGATATTATTTGTAGGCAAGACTATTCTATATGGATAGTACTTGTCATTCCATTTCTAGTGGTATGTGGAATGCCACATAACTCCTCAAAGTTAGAGAGTTATGGCCATGTGAAGTTCGAGAACCCTCATGAGTCATCTAGAAGCCCGAAAAGGTCAACATAGTCAAAGTGGTTACAAAGAAGAAATTATTTAAATAATAAAGTGAAGTGATGAGTGTACTATAAGTCAAAGTGGATACAAAATACATTATTTAAATAATAAATTTAATGGATAAATTACTAAGTGGACAAGTGGTTAGAAGTGGGTTAGCCCTAAAATAAGGAAAGTGGGTTAAGATGGTTAGAAGGTAATTTAAATAATAAACTGAAGTGATGAGTATACAGTCAAAATTGGTACAGAAGAAATTATTTAAATAATAAATTTAATGGAGAAATTACTAAGTGGACAAGTGGTTAGAAGTGGGTTAGCTCTAAAATAAGGAAAGTGAGTTAAGATAGTTAGAAGGTAACCCCTTGAGAAAGATACATGAAAGTATAAATAAGAGGCAAGGGTCTCTCATCTTTAAACACACTTGAGCATATTGAATATATACAAGTGACTGAGGTAACCAAAGGATATCTAAGCCAAATTTCAGAGAGAAGGTGAAGTAAAGAAGACTGAAATTCAAGGGAGGATAAATTATTTTGATGATGATTTCTAAGGTATGTTATTTACAGTTTCTCACCATTTTCTCAATAAAAAATTTTCTAGAATTATTCAGACCGTGAAATTGGGAGGTCGTTGAGGAAACATATCCAAGTAGTTGTGATAAATATTTAAGCTTGTGGGTCGTTGTATTTTTGGAGTTACACTCTATGGAAAATAGGGTTTGTGGCTAGTCCTGAAACTAGTCTAAAACAAGTGTTTCAAGTAAAAATGACATAACTTATTCATAACATATCCAAATTCATTAAGAACAAATGTATTAGTTATAGTACAGTTAGTAGCTATATGTGTACAATTTTCATATCCATACGACAAACATTCTATGCAGGGCACGCTCTACAAGTTCACTCTCTAGAATAAGCCAAAATTCAACAAGGTATGCCACACTAGCATATTTGGGTCATTTTGCAATGGTTGTTTCGACGCTCTTGTGATGTTATGTCATTTACATTGCAACAAATTTGGAGTCTTTGAAATGTCGTTTTATGTCACGTGGAAATTGCGACAAACTTGAACAAACATTAGGGGTGGTTATTGGTTTACAGGGTTAGCAATTACTAGGTTAGATGTTAGTCAATTAGTTCTCATTGGGAGTTAGTAGGTTAGATGTTAGTCAATTAGTTCTCATTTGGGGTTAACGGACAAGTGACCATTAGTGGTTAGGTTTTAGGGGTTATGGATTGCTCTCTTGTTGGTTTAGGGATCATTAGGGGATATAAATTTAATTGGTTCGTGTGTTAGGAATATTGGTTAAATATCAATTAATCATTTAATAGGTTAGTAAGGCATAATTTATTGTGTTAGTGCTTAGTGGGTTAGGATTTAGTGTCTTAGTTGTCATCCAGTTAGTGGTTAGTGGGATAATTTCCATCCATGGTTAATGGGTTAGGGTTATGTGTTAGTGGGTTGGTATCTTTAGGGTTAGTGAGTTAGGTATTAGGGGGTTAGTGCATTAGGGGATCAAGGATTAGTGGGTTATGAGTTAGTGGATAATGTGTCGGGGATTATAAATCAAAGGGTCACATGTTAGTGTGTTAGGGATTAGGAGTTAGTGGTTATGGGTATTAGGTTAATGATTAGTGGGTTAGACATTAGAGTGTTTTTTTTAGAACTAGAGGAATTTGTAATTTCCCTGGATTAACTAGGCAAGACACAAGTTCAAATCTAGCTAGCTTCCACTACAACCCCTAGATTTGTGCCAACAACTTGCAATCCAATGCCTAGAAATAAAATTATGACATAACAAGAGTAAATAAGTTCGAAGACACACGCACAAGGGGGGTCCCACTCCTGGGGGGCATCTACCCTTCTAGCCTTATCACAACAAGCCAAAATATCATTGTGGATTTGAACCTAGGTGAAGAGAGTGAGAGACCTACCTCCCAACCATTCAGGTTAGGTATTAGAGTGTTAATATGTAGGAATGTAAGTGTCAATGAGTTAGTGGTAAGTGTCTTAAAGGTTAGGGGTTAGTAAATGAGTGCATTAGGGTTTAGTTCATTAGTTCATAATGGGTACTTAGTGGGTTAGGGGTTAGTGTGTTAGGGTTTAATGCATTAGTTCTTAATGGGTTAGTGGATTAGGGATTAGTGCGTTAGGAAATTAAAGGTTAGTAGGGTAGGCTTAATGGTTTTGGAGTTCAATTAGGTTAGTAGATCAAGAGTTAGTGGGTTACGGGCCATTAGGTATTAATGGGTTTAGAGGTTGTTGGTTAGTAGGTTAAGAGTTGATAAAGGTTATTGGGTTATGTAATCTAGGTTATTAACATAAAATAATAATTGACATTTAAAAAACTAATATTTGTTAAAAACCTTTAATCAAAGGTTTTATTTGTTTAGTTATTTTAAGTTATTATGGAGAACCATGTGAGCAAAAGGAGATCTTGATGGAAAATGAGGCATGTTAGGCATGTTTTGGGTCTCTACTTATGATGCCAAAATGCTCATACTAGTGTTTTAATATGTTGTGTCATTTGGGATGCTATCAAAGTTGCTTGTTATATATATGTTAAAGTAGTAATTAATATGACAATCTCTCTTTTAATATTATAATAAACATAATAATATATTATTTTAGATGTTAGTGTGATGTAAATACAATCCTCGTTATGGGTGAAACAATGTCTGTAATTAATAATGAGCATTAAACAAAATAAAAATCATTTCAACAAGGCATTGTGTCAGAAATTTTTCTTAGTTGTTTCTTTGGTAATATTTCCCTTTAAATCTTGTAATGATTGTCCAAGTTTTGGTTTTATAAAAAAAAAACAAAAATCTATTATGATGGATGGGATGGGACTTGTAACCAACATTGTGATGACTAAACTCGTACCATTGATATTGGTGGACTAAAGGGATTAGCCTGCAAATGGGACATTGTTGATTGTGACCTAATATTTTTGGTATCCTCCATTGATCAGAATTAAACAACTTATAGCTTTCGTGAAAACCAATTGTGATATTTTTATAATCTGAACTTTTTTCCTTTGGTACAAGGTGTTATGAAGTTTCTGGGGTTTTGTTTTGTTGTTTATAAGTGTCATTCCCTTACCATGATTTATATCATTAATTTATTGAGGTGGAAGCTAAGTATAAGTTTTATAGGTGTTATAAGTTTTAGGGATTAGGAGTTGTAGTGGTTATGTCTTATAGAAGTTATAGTTACCCTTTCAAAGCTAATCAATATTCCCTCACAAATGGACAAGGTGAAAAAGTATATTAATATAGAATAAAAAAAATACCAACCCTTAATTTTGAAATCCATTCATCAAGATAGGAAAAACATGAGTCATGCACCTTTCTTCATAACCTTGGTACTAAATGAAACTATTCTTCATCAATGTACGTTGGATTATAGGGCCTCAACCAATGTAATTTCATTGCAATTCATGAACCAATTAGGTCTAAAGACTACAACACCATATTGGAACGTATGTGATGTGGATAGATAGAAATCAAGGTGTGTGGTCTTATCAAGAATCTGAAGGTCATTCCAGCTGCATATTCAGACATCTTTGCATTGATGGATGTGACAATCGTAGATGTACCAAATTCTTGGGGAATGTTATTGTCCAGAAATTGGGCTACATGTTTAGGTGGTAATATTCGAATGGATTTATCTTATGCAACCATCCCAACTTGTGAGGGTACTTATGTCACACTTCATAGGGAACCAACAATGAGATACCAAGTTGAATATCAATGATTAAAATCAATTGATATGGGAATAAAACTATTAAAATAAATTGGGGAATATAATATCATTATATTAAAAGTAAAATGAGCATATGTTCCGAAGAATTAAAGGTTAAAAATGCAGAAATGCAATATGGGATACCGTGGAACTATTTGATGATTTCGTAATCGAAGTAGCTCCTAGAGAGAAAAATTGTGTTGTTGACGCACTAGTATGAAATATATATCTACTTTTGATCAAGCCCTGGGATGATAAAAATATGAAATAACACTACTCTAGATTAAAACATGGACATTGAACATCTCATTTTGATACTTTGCAAGCTAGTTGGACCTTCAGTCAAATACAAATATGAAACTTGGAATCATTAACATATCTACTAGAACATATGAAAAATAGAGTTTATGGTTTCCATGATGAATTGATGATGGAAGAATGGGTGTGTTAGTCAAATTTGAGTCCAGACACCCTCCCATATCATTAAAGCATGCAAATAGTCTATCCATGACAAATTTTAGTGCCTATAGAAACTATTTGAAAAAATTTCAACGTTATCCCCATTTGTAGGTCCATGTTGTTGTTGTCTAGTCCTCATGTAATTTTTGTTCCTCCTTCATCGTTCCTTGTTCCTCATTCCTTGATCATGGTGTAGTACCCAAGATACATTATTTTTGTACAAAATTACATACTAATGGCATAAACTTATCAACGAACTTTTTTCATCGATAGTATAGCAAATTCATCACAAGATTATTTACAATCGTCTCTCTTGCGACGATATCAAATGATGCTTGGATTCATTTCATATTTGGTTTATAAAATTGAAATCTCAATTTGATACTTTGCAAGCTAGTTGAACCTTTAGTCAAATACAAATATGAAACTTGGAATCATTAACATATTTACTAGAACATATGAAAAATAGGGTTTATTGTTTCCATGATGAATTGATGATGGAAGAAAGTGGGTGTGTCACCCAAATTTGAGTCTAGAAACCCTCTCATATCATTAATGCATGCAAATAGTCTATCCATGACAAATTGCAGTGCTTACATAAATTGTTTGAAAAAAATTCAACGTTGGCCCCATTCGCAGGTCCATGTTGTCGGTGTCTAGTTCTCATGCAATTTTTGTTCCTCCTTCATCGTTCCTTGTTCCTAATTCATTGAACATGGTGTAGTCCCAAAGATCCATTATTTTGGTACAAAATTACATAATAATGGCATAAACTTATCGACTAACGTTTTTCGTCGATAGTATAGCAAATTTGTCGCAAGATTATTTACATTCGTCTCTCTTGCGACGATATCAAATGATGCTTGGATTCATTTCATATTTGGTTTATCAACTTGAAATATCAATTTGATACTTTTCACACTACCTATACCTTCAGTCAAATACAAATATGAAACTTGGAATCATTAACATATCTACTAGAACATATGAAAAATAGGGTTTATGGTTTCCAGGATGAATTGATGATGGAATAAAGTGGGTGTGTCACTCAAATTTGAGTCCAGAAACCCTCCCATATCGTTAAGGCATTCCAATAGTCTATCCATGACAAATTTTACTGCATACAGAATCTGTTTTAAAAAATTTCAACGTTGGCCCCATTCACAGGTCCATGTTGCCGATGTCTAGTTTTCATGCAATTTTCATTCCTCGTTCATCGTTCCTCATTCCTCATTCCTTGACCATGCTGTATTCCCCAAGATCCATTATTTGCTTTCTTAATTACATACTAATGGCATAAAATTATCGACAAACTTTTTTCGTCGATAGTATAGCAAACTCGTCGCAAGATTATTTACATTCTTCTCTCTTGCGACAATATCAAATGATGCTTGGATTCATTTCATATTTGGTTTATCAACTTGAAATATCAATTTGATACTTTGCAACCAAGTTGGAACTTCAATCAAATACAAATATGAAACTTGGAATCATTAACATATCTACTAGAACATATGAAAAATAGGGTTTATGGTTTCCATGATGAATTGATGATGGACGAAAGTGGGTGTGTCACTCAAATTTGAGTCCAGAAAACCTCTCGTATCATTAAGGCATGAGAATAGTCTATCCATGAAAAATTTCAGTGCTTACAGAAACTGTTTGAAAAAATTTCCACGTTGGCCCCATTCGTAGGTCCATGTTGTTGATGTCTAGTCCTCGTGCAATTTTCGTTCCTCCTTCATCGTTCCTCATTCCTCATTCCTTGACCATGGTGTAGTCCCAAAGATCCATTATTTTTGTACAAAATTACATACCAATGGAATAAAATTATCGATGAACATTTTTCGTCNAAAATTTCCACGTTGGCCCCATTCGTAGGTCCATGTTGTTGATGTCTAGTCCTCGTGCAATTTTCGTTCCTCCTTCATCGTTCCTCGTTCCTCATTCCTTGACCATGGTGTAGTCCCAAAGATCCATTATTTTTGTACAAAATTACATACCAATGGAATAAAATTATCGATGAACATTTTTCGTCGATAGTATAACAAATTTGTTGCAAGATTATTTAGATTTGTCTCTCTTGCGACAATATCAAATGATGCTTGGATTCATTTCATATTTGGTTTATCAACTTGAAATATCAATTTGATAATTTTCACAGTAGCTAGACCTTCAGTCAAATACAAATACGAAACTTGGAATCATTAACATATCTACTAGAACATATGAAAAATAGGGTTTATGGTTTCCATGATGAATTGATGATGGAAGAAAGTGGGTGTGTCACTCAAATTTCAGTCTAGAAACCCTCCCATATCGTTAAGGCATGCCAATAGTCTATCCATGACAAATTTCAGTGCATACATAAGTCTTTTTTCTTTTTTCAACGACTATGTAACAAATCTCAATTCTAAGAAGATTCAAATAGGTAACAATATTGATGAAATCTTATACGATCATGATGGTATAAAAATGAAAGAGCTTCTCTTGGTTTCAAGAATAATTTATCCTCTGCTGAACAAGGCCAACCACATGAAGGTGGAAGCTCACATGGCCCCTCCCCTCCCCCTCACATCACTCTCAATTGATCCCCAAAACCCAATCTATAAAATATAAAATAATCTAAAGCAACGTCCTATTAAGATTCATGCATACAAACTACAAAAAACAAAATTAATGAAGGTACATGAAATTATGTGTTTCTAAATGATATTTTTAGTCTACCACATACTTTACTATATTGACAACTATTTTCATGTTTCAAATAATAATTAAACAACATGTAACCTAGGATATTAAAATGTCACATAAAGCTTAAAAACATGTAATTAACTCATGACATTAAAAGTAAATTATTTTAAGAGAATAATGCATACAAATTAAAATATTATATAGTCACGTACCTAATCCAACCTCAACATCTGTGTAATCATCCTTATTCTCTATCTTGATCTTCTTCATTGAACTCAACATCTGTATCATCATCTGGTTCTGAAACGATGTTGAAAGGATTGATGATATCATCATCGTCATCAATTTCATTTTCGAGCATATTTTCATCGACATCATCATCAGGAATTGCAATATTGTCTCCAACACCTAGATCGTGATCTTCTTCATCTTATTCATCTATCGACCCTCCATGATCTTCCAGCTCTGGATGATATTTTGTCAAATCATCTTCTTGATCTTCAATATCATCTTCTTCCAGTAAATGAGTATACTTAATTGGCCTTCCTCTTGGATCATATCTAACAACAAATGAACAATCCCTTTCACCTGGAACATTTGAGTAAAAGACCTATTCACATTGGCTTGGAAAAACATAGCGATCATGTCCTCTTTCAAACATCATTGTTTTAATCATTGGAAATCCATTGGCATGTTGAATAACAGTTATTTCCTCATCACGTTCATGCATTCGTAACCTATACCATTTGATAGCAAACATAACGAATTTGAAGGAATTAAAGTCACACTCAAGTATATCATTTAAATACCCATAGTATCTATTTTCATACTCTCAGGGATGTCTGTCACTCCTAGAGGAAACATTAGTAACTTGGAATACTACAGTTATCCCACTATCATAAGTTTTCTTTGTTTCATCCAATTGTTTGAAGAGAAATTTACGACCATTGCACCACATAGCCTTGTGGTTTTTCAACTTCAATATGTCAGATATGTAAAACATACATTGTCAACTAATAAATTAACATATATTTATATAACTTTGAAAGTATCTGAAAAATACAGTACACATGTAGTCACATTAGTATAATATAAAATAACTGAATAAAATGGGTGAAATTGCTTACCTATCCATCTTTCAAACCATATGCTAGATCCATTTCCCTCTGCATAACATTGGAATCTCCATTACGACGAGCTTCTCTAACCAATTCAGACAGTCGTTGCCATGATAACATACCTCCATTATGTTGTTTACATCTTTCAATCCATACATTCATCCAGTCAAGATTGTTTGCAATGTATAAATGTAGTGCATCCCACTCTAGAGCAACTGAATCAAAAAAACATAATTCACCAATATTAAATATAAGTTATAATGTACAATATGAAGGTAATTATAAATATTTATAATTATTGAAACAAATCATATTAATATATTAATGAGTATGATCATATACACAAAAACGAAACTTTATATGTATTATTAATATAAATTTTCACAATTATTAATATATTACCTCTCATTTTTTTCATTCTACCTTTCCCCAACAGATGCTCCCGATATTCAAATTTTTTGATGGAGTTCACATTCCAAATGTGATCCACTGCATGCATAGTTGGAGTTGCTAGTTTAGGAAGATACCGACTAATATACACCATGGATTGATATACCATATATCCCTCCACCATAGAACCCTCAGGACGTTCTCTTTGTCTAACTAACGCCTTCAATGATTTCAAGTGCCTCTCCAGAATGTACATTGACCTTGTGTGAACAGGTCCACAAATTTCAATCTCCTCAACTTGGTGTATGAGGTAGTTCTCTTGTGCATTGAAAAATGTAGGAGGTATATACTTTTTCATTTCACACATTAGACTAGGAATTTCTCTCTTCCAATACTTTATATCATCTTCATGGATTTCTTTCAATGACAACCATCTACATGAGATCGTGACATAAGAAAATAACATGTTTTAACATAACATAACATAATATATTACATTACATTACAATTAAAACATGTGTCATTAAGTACAACAATAATTTGAAAGAACATTTTGCATATAAATCAAAACTACGTCTTACCTCATGTATTTTCCAAGATCATATATAACTTGTTTGACATTGTTGTCAAAGTCGTTTGGGAGAGATAGCGGTAGAACATACTGTAACAACAAAATGAATCGTTATTTTTTTTGACCAAAGTAGACAATAAAAAATAAAAATAAATAAAAGATCTATAAGGCCAATATATATAAATATGTATACCAAAATTATTACCTTAATGAAGGTATGCCAATCATGTGTTTTTACCCCCATGAAATTCGCCTTTCTTCGTTAAGATATTTTTTATGTTTGAAGAAAAACCCGTGGGAAATTTAATTCTTTGAGTGACCTCTTTTACATCATTTATTTGTTGATCTATTAATAACCATGGAAGTTTATTTTGGTCTAGTACTCCATCTGATCTATTTGAATATCGGATCATACTTTGCATTGCATGATTGGCTTCCTGAATGTCACTACAAATTTTGACAATTTTGTCTTTGTCCCTCCTACCATCTATGATTCACCATAACGTTTCAGTCACATTCTTCCCGATATGCATTGTATTAAACAAATGAGCTATTATTAGCTCCTCATAGTAGGGCAACCTCATGAATTGAGAGGGATAAGATTTCATTCCTCGTGGAATCCCATTATTAATACCTTCATGATGATTACAACCTTCATGAAGCATAAAAGAAATCACAAAAATAATTATCAAATACGGTAAAATAAATTCAATGATTAAAATAAACATTCAAAAAATTACATGATCTACGATACATTATGAAATTGAGTACCTTGACGATTTCTATTATATTCCAACCTCCATAGATGAGGTGTCATTCTTCGTGGTTTTAAACCAGTCTCTTCTTTCCCATTGAAAAGATGTTTTCCAGTAGTATGATACCTATGGTTATTAGGAAGAAGGTGCCTATACTCATCAAACACCATCTTTCCTAAACTTTTTGAATGACGATACTTCATCTTAGGGCCACAAACTGGACTTGCAAATTTACCCTTTGTTTGAAGACCCGCAACAAATGGATTAATGTCAATTATACAATGAGATTATTTAAAAAGTAAACATACACCATGAGAACATTAAAATATTGTATAGTATTAAAGAGAAATATTAGAATGCTTATACATACCACAAAAATGTGTTAGTCTAGGGGCATCATGAACTGTCCATAAAAGTATTCCGCGGAATTTAAATTTCTTCTCCCCAATTGGTTTACATATTTTGTACATTGTGATGCTAGCCCATAACTTTAGTAGCTTGTTGATAAGAGGCTCGATATATACATCCATATATTTAACCTGGTACTTACCTAATTGTTTGAAATTACACATAATTACTAAAGGAATGATATCATGTAATATATAATTAAATAAATAAAAAAAATATATTATGCAAAAATTGAAACAAATGAAAATGTTAAATTCAAATAATTAATGTAAACAAATACCTGGAACAATCATTATCAACATTATGTGCTCCCTCTTTATTAACATCTAAGGAGGAATGTTATTGTTGATAACAAAAATATGCCACACTGAGTAAATAGACATAAGCTCTCTGAATGGATTAACACCATTAGCTGCCAATGAAATCCTAACATTACGAGGTCCATCTTTGAAATCTTCCCATTTTTTCTCAATTTAGCTAAATGCAGAACCATCGATAGGCATTCGAAGAACACCATCTTCACTTCTATTATGTGCATGGTAATCCATAAATTGTTCTATTCTTTCACACCTGAACAATTGCTACAAACGTGGAATTATGGGAATATGTCGAAGAACCTTTCGAGGCACCCTTTTTGTTATTTGATCGGTTCGATATCTACTGATAAGACATTGCGGACATTTGGTTTTCAAACCATGTTTTCCATAATATATAATATGTTCATTAGGACATGCACCTATAGTTTGATAATCCATTTCAATGTCTTTCATAATGGCATGCAAACCTTAATATGTGCGAGGTAAAATATTTGAAGATGGTAACAAAAATTCACCTAACAATATACAACATAACAAACAACTAGTTAATGTGAGAATATTAATCATAAAAAATGCATTCTTATTTCACACATTAATTAACACTAAAAATAAATATAAAAAAATCAACATTTATGTATAGTATGAGATGAAACATATTACATACCTTAGTATCTGTGTCATACAATTGTTCGACAAATTATTCATAACCTTTAAGTTCACTAGCAACAATGTAGTGGAGAGAATATTTTCTCTTGATCCTTCATAAAGTCGTTTATTTGCCTTTTCTAACAGACGTTCATCATAAATACCAACATTTTCCACATCCTCATCCAACTACGAAAACAAATCTTGGATCATTTGATTTTTCCCATCATCTTCTTCCATGGGATCATTAACTTGATTCGTCCCATCATCTTCTTCCATGAGATCCTCATTTGCTTGTTCATGATGATGTTCCTCAACTTGTACAACATCATTTATACTAGTACTTGGTGCAATATTTTGCGGAAAGTTAGAGGGAAACTCTAACTTTATAATTACAAACAATCATGCAAAATTAGTGTATACTATAACAAACATTCAAACAATATATATACATATATATAATTTTATATAAAATTGACAAAATAAAAAAAGATAATGAATATATAGCTAATTACCATGGGATGATATTCATTCAATCTGCCATCAATGTGACCATATTTCCTACAATGTTTTGTAGTTGTTGCTATTAAAATTCTTATGTGACGTCTGAGGCAACATTTTTTACAAGGGAAATAACATATACCATCACCCTTTTCACCCGCTTTACTTTTTTCCCCACCTCTAACAACATTCTGCAACATTTTTCCATGCAAAAATACCCTTTCAGAACCGTCATTGTTATAGCAAGATTGTCACAACACATTTAAATCGTCAAATATTTATAGGCCAATTTTAGGTCACTATCGTCGCAATTGCGATGATAGTGACCTAAAAATATTTTTTTTTACACCTATTTATTTTAGGTCATTTTCAATGGTAAATTTTGACTAAATTATTATGGTCAACGTTCGTGACAAAAGAGACGAACAATCTACAGGTGTCACTCATGAGACGAACATTGATCATAACAATTTACTCAAACTATAGGCATCGAGATTGCGACGAATACGGGGTAGATTTAGAAAAGATGAAATTTTTCTCTTGCATGTTGCAACGAAAGAGTACTTTCGTCGCAAGTGGTCATCGCAAATTTTTCAATATGTAGTAGTGCCTCCTGGCACTTTGTAACTTAAATTATCTATGAAATTGCACTACAATTTCAAATTACACAGCCCATCCAAGCTTAGTGTTGGAAACTAGGCTCTGATACCAATCTGTAACATACCCAGCCACCCACAAGTCGGGCTATGCCACTTAATCTGACTGCAACACACCCAACCACCCACAGGCGAGGCACACTGGAGTACCAAAACTCAGTTTTCTGATCTTATCTTGAAACCAAAGGATTGTTCATGAATGTTAGAGGCATTAAAACCACATGCATAATAAAATATTCATGCTAATATGTAAAGAAACCAACAATGTTCCATGCACAAAAAATAACCGGCACGCATGCATATTTTAAAGATTTAATTAAACGATAAGTAAATACATAGTGGAATATAATCATATATAGGTAAATAATACCAAATCAGAGAACACTTATCTTTATAAAAGAATACACCAACTAGCTGCAGACCAAGGACGTTTCACCCAACCATAGAAACTACTTTTCCAAATCTCAACAACAGTGTCACCCCCGATCCAGGGCTATGAATCCATAAGGACAGTTCCAGAGTGTTACTTGGCTTCCTTATCTAGTCAACACTTAATCTCTCACAGACTTCCCCAGCACTCACAGTAATCCAATTACCCAACTCTCTTCTACCCAGCTTGCACCACCCAAGAGAATGGACCCCCATCCTTCTCCATCCCTCAGCCCCTCAGGCAGTCCTTCTCCTTCCATGGCTCCAACACAACTACTCTAGAATCTCCATGTTGGAACTCTCAGGACTCACAACAGTGAAAAAAGTTGGACACAAGCCAATGCATATTAGACATGTAGGCCTCAAGTCATGGATAGATTACACCAATGACCTATATAGCCAAAAATACCATGTATTCTCTTCAACAATTTGTTTTACTTTCCCCAAGCAAGGATACAGGTGGTAAAGATGAATGGGTGACAGAAATGAATGGAGTGAGATCTCTACACAAGATGACAAACAATAAATAATCTAGTGAATGAATGTGTGAGGGAAGAGTGAAGCAACCAACAATAGAGCGAGGGTGAAAAATGAGAGAAAGAGAGAGAGAGAGAGAGAACAAACCAATGAATGAATGAGCCAACCCCCCCCAATAGACCAGGGGCATGTTTAATAAATTTGTGGGGAATGAAGAACCTCTTGGACTCCCCCCAAGAAGCTCACGTAACTAATCCACTCCCTTAGAAAAAAAGGGTAATCAAAATAGGAAATAAAAAAATTTCCCCTCAAACCCCCTCTCTTATGGAATCATAGCCCCCTATAACTCTAGTCCTTGTTTGTCTAGTAGCCAATGATGTATTTATTATTAATAATGATCAAAACATTACATTTCTTGGGCACACTGGCCTTTTAATAATTGTTTGGGAACTCTAGCCTCTCAGCAGTGTAACAATACATTATTTAAAATGGGGGCTCGAAACCTGGGGTGTTACACCATACTTCGCAAATCACGAGCACTCCATATCGACAGTTGAGGATCATTTTAGGGGGAGAAGTTGTACAGAGAATAATTTCAGAAAGCGGGCCTAAATATTAACCTTGGTTTTTGGTTGGGACCATGTGGCGCCACCGGATGCATTTTGGGGTGAAAAACGGGTTTCCCCAAACCACTTCCTCATGCTCTCAAAATTTGGAAAAGTATATAAAGGGAATTTGTTATGTATTTTATCATTATTTCAAACAACTAGACCGTTTGAAACTTGGCATGACCACCCTCATTCGACTGCAACTCAACAATACTCCATTGCATGCCTTTTCCACTCATTTCCAGGTATTTTTCATCACATCCATAGACCCTATCATCACTTCAGTAACAGAACAAGACCCCGTGTCTAATGAAGAAGCCCTAATTGACCTAGATTCAGACGTTTTCGACACCGAAATCACCATTTCGTCCATCTCTGTATTCAAAAGAAATTTTTTAGATAATGTAGGAAGACGTATACCATTCCTTGAAGCAGTCCAAGACACGATAGTCCCTTATTCTGTCAAAGTCGATTTCTCTTTTCCCAAATTCATAGATTGGTGCACAGAGCAGTATTCACATGAAGAGAAGGTCATCGTGAATAAATAGGGATCCTAAGTTGTGTGTAGTGTAGAGAGTATGTCAATTCGAGTTTCCATCAATATACGCGAGTCTTTACACACAATGTATGAACCTTTCGATGAAGAAAATCTAATTAGGGTATAGAGAGAATGTCCATCAGAGGTCTGAGATTTGTTTTTATAGATAATTGTCAAACCAGAACATTTTTCAGAGAGTGTGTCTTTGCCAATGGATGTGAGTATAATGGTTATTGAATTCCAATGGATCTGTTCCCTGTTGAGTCAAATTTTAGGTCTGGATAATGATAAATATGTGGTTGATGTCATGCTCGGTTTCCTTTTGATCTTTTTTCAGTCAGAGTCTGGTCTATCAGTCCGCATCAGTTTTGATAAATTCATAGCTGATAATATCCATAATCAACTAGTAAATTTTCTCTCTCTAAGGCATTTTAGATATTACACCTATTTGTTGAAGATTTTCCAGGAGACCAATGAGAGATAATTTCCTGAAGAAACATTCATATCAACTTAATGTAAGAGGATTCCATTGCTCATCTTCATCAACAAAGTTATGTCCATAGTCTACAGTTTGATTTTCAACACCAACCTACCTAGAGTTTTGGATGACACGAGGAGCTATATGTAGCCAAATCCATTTCATAGGCCATGGGAACCAGTGATCAGTAGACTTCTCCTAATAATATGAATATTACATAGTCCCCACAAATAGTGGATTTAGAGGACGAAGAGCCTAAGGAACAAGTAAATCTAGATATGGTGGAAAGTGGCACTAGCACTGTGGAGGTTGAGAAGGAAAGAAAAATTGAAAGTGATGGCAACTCAAGAACCTTTAGTAGAAAAAAAGTACATCTTTGATAAAACATCTGGAGAAACTTATCAATCTGAAGAAGATTTGGAAAAACAATATGTTGAGAAAGGAAAAATGGCTCTATGTGAGATGAGGGATTTAGTCCCTGAAGTGGAAAAGATTTCTCAGCATAAATCTTCTTTGTTCATAGTAAGAGATGTTGAGAAAAGGACCTTTAATATTATAGTGGCATATGAAGACAAGGTCTCTGAGATAAATATAAGGTATGACAACATCAATTCTCCAGACAAGTTCAAATCTCATAAGAACACTAGTGATATGTTGTATTCTGATTACCTGAGTTTAAGATTGAAGAATTCAAAGTTGTCATCTTATGTAATGCAATTGGAAGGGAAGTTAAAGCAAGAAAAGACATCCAACATAGCCTAATAGACTCAGGTCAAGAGGCTAGAATCTGAAGGCCGTGAAGGGGTGAAATCCTCATTGGATGAAAAGGAAAAAATAATTCAAATATTGAAGAAGAAATTGAAAATGTCTGCCACATAGAATCCACAAACAACAAAATTGGTCTCTCTGGAACATGAAAAATAATTAGTTCTACAAGAGCCATTGGACTACAAAGCTAGGGTGTTGTAGATAGAGAAAGAAAAGGTGAGGTGGTCACAAGATCAGACAGAATTGGTAAACTAGGCTGTAGTCATACCTCCTACTGTAGACGCTGGGCAAAACACTGAAGGACTTGTCTAGGATATGTCACAAGTTAGCCTAAAAGAAAGGGAGATAAAAGGGATAAAATGGAGCATAGACAAGTTGAACCAAGAAATGAAATTAAAGGATGAAATAATGGCTAAATTTCAAAAGGAGAATCAAGCCTTGCAAGAAAGGATAGACAAGCTAAAAATAAGATTAAGAGGCAAAGGAATGTTGTAGGGAGGCAAGCATATCATCTAGGATTCTATAGCTGTTGAATTTGACAAGTTCAGGGTGTATTTAAACTTCATCGATGATAAAGACATCATATCCATCACAGCTAGAAGGATATGCACTGTTGTGAGTGAGACTTTGGCATAGAAGCCATCAGAGTGGGCACAAAATTCCATAAATCTACTTAACTCCATTCCTACCGCAGAACTTCAGAATATTGGAGTTAAATATAGAACTACATTGATCATCTAGCCCAGGAGGATTATTTATAAAAATAACTTGTTGAAATCAGTCCAAACCAAGGCAACACAGATGGAACAAAGTGTACAAGAGTTCAAGGATCTATTTGAGGATTTTTTTATTAAAGACCTCCCATCATTTTGGGTTAGCAAAGGAAAATTATATGATTAGGAAGAATACAAAGCTCACCTCACTCAGTGCATAATCGATCACTCCAAATTTGAAACCTTGGAGGAAAACCTAAAAGGAAAAACCCTGGTTGAACATCTGATTACATATTTTGAGATTCTGAATCAGTTTAAAGCAATAAAAGTTGGACTACCATTCATGTCATATGTTTCATGCATTTCCTGTTCAAAGAAATGATAGATTATGACATCTCTTATGACTTGCAATGGAAGGAGATAGTATGGTTGGGTAAGACAAAGTGCAGTTTTCCAGGGTCCAGTCGATGATGTCCAAGTTTCACTGAAGATGGCATACCACATAGAGGACCACTGCAGAATAAGTGGTAGAGAAAGAAATTGAAGTGTCAAAGGAGTCATAATCCTAATTACAAAACATTTTCTTGCTCATTATTGTAATCGGTTTCAAAACGAAATTGTCATTTTGTAATTATTGTAATCATTTTCAAAAACTGAAATGTTTCATTTTTATCATTGTAATCGGTTTCAAGTCGAAGGAATTCGACTTGCATAAATATCAAGAGTTCCAAATGTATTAGAGTTGGCAGAAGTGCAAGGGAACAATTGTACATATTTTGGAACTTGAATGTAATTTTCTAAAGCTGAATTGAATACACATGAAGAAGTCTTGAAGTTTCCATGAAAAGATTCTAATGGTGGTGATCTGAGTTTTGTCTCCTCTCTTTGTATGTATTTCCTATATTTCTGATTTCATATTCATTGTCTTCTGTTTAAATTGGATATTCAAAGGCCCATAATTCATCTTGTGATGCTCTCGGCTGAAGCAATTTAAACTGTGTTAAGTTCTTCCTAACTAATTCAGAATTCATTCATTTAATGCTTTGATGTAGTTATATGTTTTCCTTTCTTCCTACACTCTGCAAATTTACAAATTATAACTCATATTTATCACCTCATTTAGCCTTTATCCTTTAGAGAGTTCTATTGACCAGTCAATGCTTCTATTCATTTTCAAAAGTTTGACTCCATATCCCTAAGTGTCCCTCCTCTTCCTTGCTAGCAAAATTATAAACCCCCCCCAAAACAACAAAACCTAGCCACTGAATTGTTAAATAAAACTCATTATTATAGACCAAGTGACATGAGAGAGCCCTCTCTAAGCTGAGCAAGCTAGTATCCAACTCTAAAATTGGTTTGTAGGTTACCTCTATCGTTTGTTTTATCAGCTGAAATTTTTTACAGAGTGTTAACAGGAGACATCTAGTTCCAACAAGTCTTTTGTAAGCTTATTAAGCTCCCACGAGAAAAGGAAGAAAATCAAAGAAGTCCATTTTAGGCTTATAATTTAAGCCAAACAAACAGGTCAAATCCTCAAGGATGGAGATCCAACATTCGACGCAGATCAACGACTCTCATGCATTCAGAGTCTCAAACTCATGTGGGGTTTAAAAGGAATGACTCTACCACTTCAACATCTGGGCGTCTGAACTTCTCATTGGTTCAAATCTTCTGAAGTGTCGAGTCCTCCGAAGCAGTAGTTCCCCGAAGTATCGAAGCACCGAAGTACCAGAGTGGGCCCTCACTGCCACGTCACTGAGCCCCGAAATGCTAAAATGTCACAGACACGTGGTTTCCATCAGTTTTTGACATGTGGAACTCTCCTATCATGAAACATAGCACTCATTTTAGGTCATTTGTTTGCATCATCCACTCATTTTTTGAGTGACACGTGTCACTCCCTGGCATGTGGACACGTCATTGTTTTCCATGTCATATTTAGTAGATCTAAATCCGACATATTTCTATCAAGAACAGACGCAAGTTCCCGAACCCCGAAGAGCTAGAGTCCCCAAGTCCCGAAATGATGAAGGTTAAAGGTAAAATCCAGTTAATAAGTGATTAGTGTTGGTTAACGACTTCATGGATTATGTCCTCCGGAAGATATGCATCCTATGCACTTCGAAACCTCCAAACGCAGAAATTTCGAAGTGGCTCACCCACATTTATTGCATATTTGAAAGGTTTAAAGGGGGACGCCAAACCAGGAATGAGAAAACTACACGTCAAAACTCCAGAAAAGTGAAACATGGCTTGCTTCTGTCCTCAAAAATATAAGTGGTGGAAAGACATGACCACACTTCCAATTGTCTCCAATCACCTCCAACAGTGCATATGCGTTCCATGATCGATATAGAACTCAATTCGATCACTCTTGATCAGTTTCTGTCAAAGTCTCGACACATTCCAGTGCATGCACCAGTCCATTTTCATTGCTAGTAGCAGTTTTCAATTGTTTAGTTCAAGACACTTTTAGTTTAAGGCATAATAAGTGGTCTTCTATGTGTGATAAGAACCACTCCTTTTTGTTAAGTCAAGTTCGGATTATTCATTAACATACTCCAACATCGTTGTAGTTAAGTTAATAAGTTATTTACAACTAGGAACAAAAAGTGAAGTCTCAGTCCCAGATGGATGAGATTCTTTGCAACTCTAATAAATAAGAAGTTTTTGTGTTGTTTTAGGGGTTCAAATTTTGGAGAAGAATGGAAGCAGCAGAAGGGTTGGACCTGTGCAATTGACTGTAAATTTCTCTACCCAGTGAATATATGTTGATGAAAGTTGTGTTCTCTTAATCAAATATTTATGCGTTTAATATTATATTGAATGTGAATTTTGTGATGTGTGCAATGTACATTTCCTTATTCTTTCAACCATTGTTTTAGTTCATCTTTTTGTTGATTATGCAACCTATTCTACAAGTATTGTTTAGTGAAAGATCTACTATTTGGAAACCTATTGAATGAATTACATCTAGATATTTGTCTAAGTATTAAGATATTATTTTAAGTATTTATTCTCATATAGCAAGTGATTCATTGCATTGTTTGTTGTTGATTCTTGTGTTTGTCTTTTCATATCCCCAACTATCTATTAATATCCATACAATTAGCAAAGGATAACCGAATTTTATATTGTGTGTCTTGTCCAACTAGAGTACCATCTTTGAAGCCTATCCTTAAGATGACCAACAAAACCAACTCATATAAAGAAAAAAATCATTATAAACTTGAGGTGGCCTAGCTTTTCCCTTTAGAAGTCAGGTGCATACTTTAGGACCAACATCTTCTGGTGTCATTGCCAAGGAATAGAGTAATGAAATATCTTTCTCTGGGATAATGAAATTGAATATCTCTGACCTTTAATGGTGAACAAAGATCATACACAGGCAAACTTCCATGTTTCACCTAGTGACTCCACTAAGTAGAATTTAAGAAAGAAATAATGCCCCCCATAAAAGGACTCAACAGGTCCAAATATGAACACATCAAAGCCACCAAGGTTCATCCTAACCATGAGAAGGAAATAGTAGTCTCTGAGCCAGAAAGGAAACTAAGAAAATCCACCATAGCTCATAGATTTACCTCCCCCCTCAAGAGTAAAGTTGTGCCTAAAGAGTCTACTTCTCTTCATCATCACAAGAAGATTGAATTTGCTAGCACTTAGAATCTCAATCCCAAGGAACCTCAGACGTCTTCAACTCCTAACTCTACTTCATCATCCAATCTAGCATCTACCCTTGTAGCTCCCATAAATCTTCAAATTCCTATTTCCCAAGCCATGGATGCTAACATGATGGATGTCATAATTGTTGCCAGATATGCACCCCTAGCTCTTTCTGTAGGATTATATGAACTCCTAGCCACAGATTACATGAAATATTTACCAAGATATAATGGGGAAGGTGATATCACTGTTGAGGAACATCTGGTATCCCTCTAAATATTTGCAGACAACTTTAAAATTGGCTATGCATATGTGTGGATGAGGTTTTGTGTGCAGAGTCTGGATGGGGAAGTAAGGAAATGGTTCAGGGGTATTCCTCTAGACTCCATCATAGATATTTAGGCACTAGATGAAGCTTTCATAAAGCAGTGGGGATATAGGAGAGATTATATCTACTACATCGCTAAGTTTGGGGCTCTTAAGGTAAAGAATGGTGAATCTATTTCAGACTTCACTAAGAGATTCAATAAGATGTATGGTAGAATCTTAGATGAGATCAAACCAACTAAAACCTCTACCAAGATCACTTATGCCAATTCATTTGATGCATATTTCTCCCTTCTACTGAGGGAGAGAAGATCCACCACCTTGTTGTCCACGCAGGAAGCATCCATTGAGGTTGAATCCAATATCTTGGGATGAGATAGGTTAAAGACTAGATATTATAAAGATAAGAAGAAACATAGAGAAGATTCCCCTACCTCCTCTAACTTAGACACATCTGATCCCATACTTGATGAAATGACCAAAAATTTGAAGGATATGACATCTGAAATAGATAGGATGAAATGGGAATCTAAACAACCAAACAGATCTTTTCAAGGAGGTGGAAATAGAAATCCAAACCAATTTAGAAGGCCTAATTATTCCCCTCACATAATACATAGAGAAAGGAGGAATGTTGATGATCAAAGGGTAGCACCTCCTTTCCAAGACCATCAGATTGAGGAGATAGATGTAGCCAACGATGTTGTGGATGATACCACTGTTGTACATTTCATTGAAGAAAATTTTTATACCAATCACTTAACAAAACAAGAATATGAGGTAACACAACTGTCAAATCAATTTGATAATCAGATAGGGGAAAAGGGAGTTATTCCAGGCCAACTCCAGAAAAAAATATGATTTGAGGCCTAGAGAAGGGGCTCCCAAATCCACTACCTCTGGTAAAAAAAAACAGGCTGAAGTGCCTCCCAAGCCAAATCCAACTAAAGGTATGTCATCTAAAGCTCAATAAATTCCCCCATATAAAATTGTAGTCCCTGAAATAAAAGGAGTTGATAGGCCACCAACCTATTTCATCCTAGAGTATGAGTTGAGCAAGATCAAGATCCATGTGTCATTGACCGAATTGATTAATAATGAATCTTTTAAAATATCCATCATGATATTTTTGCAACCTACTACTCCTATTGTATCTTTTAATGTAATTAGTCTACAGGATGAGAACCCAACCATTATCGTGGGTCCACACATTGAATATGGCTCTGATGTTTCTCCACCCTTCTATATATCTTTAAATTTCCATGATAAGATCCTACATAACTTTCTTATGGACTATGGAACCTCACACAATGTTATGCCCAAAGTTGTTATGGAATAACTAGGTATAGAGATCACCAAACCCTACCAAGACCTGTATTCCTTTGATTCTAGGAAAGTTAAATGTCTGGGACTGATAAAGGATATGGTGGTTTCTTTGGCACAATTACCGCTAAAGAGTGTAGTGATGGGCATTGTTGTGGCTGACATTCCCCTGAAGTTTGGTATGCTCTTATCTAAAACCTTGGATAAGAAGGTTGGAGGATCATTACAAATGGATCTCACTTACGCCACCATCCCTGTGTTCGGAGGGGAACATAGGAGGCTATAAAGAGAGGTAATATTATCCTATATCATCAGTGACCATCAGAACCCAAGAAATCACCTTCGAAGTTAGCCAACGCAAAGATCAACCACTGAAAAGTCAACCAAACAAAATATGGAAGATGTATTTCGATGCCTCTTCATCAAAGGAAGTATCTGGGGTAGATATACTCCTTATTTCCCCTTCAAAAGAGGTAATAACACTCTCTCATAAGATGGAGTTTGAAACTACTAATAATATACATGAATATGAAGCTCTAGTGTTGGGATTGAGGGTGGCCAAAGGCATGGCCATTGATTGCTTAGCAGTTTTTGGTGATTCTGAGTTAATCATCAATCAAGTTAAGAACATCCATAAAACTAAATAGCAAAGGCTCAAGAAATATGAAAATGAGGTATGGGACCTAATCAAAAATTTCTTTCTAGCATTTAACATATCCTTCATCCCCAGAGATAACGCAGATTCTCTGGCCTTAGCAGCCAACACTTTTAGACCTCCCATTGGTTCAAATATTAAATAGCAGGTAGAAATCAGACATAGAATAGCCATACCAGACAACATAAATCACCGGCAAGTATTTAGTGATGATCTAGAGCTGCAACAATTTCTACACACCATTGATAAATTATCCAATATCTCAATCAACTAAGAAATCCAGGAAGATGAAAATAATGAATTAGAAAATCAAAAAACATCTCATATGCTAAAGACAGTAGAAAGACATGATATTATGGAGCTGAAAACCAATCACATTCCAAGAGGACTAGTGCCACTAGAAAGTTTGTTCAACAATAATGATGTTTCTAAAGGAGCCTCCATAAAGAATCAAGAAGAAGAGATAACACATTGCAATATTGGGACCACCGAGAATTCAAAGATCATCAAGTTGTCCAAAGCATTATCTATGGAACAAAGGGATAGGTATGTCAGTCTCATCAAAAAGTTTGCTGATACTTTTTCATGGTCGCATGAGGATTTAAAGACATTTGACACTAACATCATCCATGACAAGATCCCTCTGAAAGCTGGCTCCAAGCCATTCAAACAAAATATTTGGAAATTTAATCCCATGTTGATGTCCATAATCGAGAAAGAGCTAAAACAAATGTTGGATGCAAGGATTATTGTACCATTGAGGTACTCAAACTGGGTGGCCAACTTGGTACTCGTGAGGAAGAAAAACAAAGAGATACACTTATGTGTTGATTTACGATATCTCAACAAGTGTTCTCTAAAGAACAATTACCCCCTCCACAAGATGGATCATATTTTACAGAGGGTGGTAGGTGCCCACAAAATTTCCTTGTTAGATGGATACTCTGGTTATAACCAGATAGTGGTGTGTGAAGAGGAAAAAGAAAAAACAACATTCACCACCCCATGGGGAACATTCATGTACATAAAGATTCTTTTTGGGATGATGAACATAGGGGCCACCTTTCAGAGGGCCATGGATATAGATTTCGTGTGATAAAAATACAAATTTATAGTTATATATTTGGATGACATCACCATTTTCTCCAAGCCCGGTGATGAACATTTACAATATCTGGAGCAGGTTTTTTGGGAATGCAGGAGATATGGAATATCACTGAATCCTAGGAAGTCCCATTTTCCCATGCCAGAAGGAAGGCTCTTGGGCCACATCATATCAGCAAAAGGTATAAAAATCAATCCAAAGCAATTTTATTCCATTCAATAGATCCAAATACCTATAAATAAAAAGGCAATCCAATCTTTCATTGGAAATATATATTTCCTAAGGTGCTTTGTGCCAAATTTCACCGAAATTCGGAATCCTATCACCAACATGTTGAAGAAAGATGCTGTGATAAATTGGTCACTAGAGGCGAACTCAACATTCCAAAGGATCAAGCAGGCCTTAGTTGAAGCCCCTATATTAGCCATCCTTGACTATGCCAAGGTTTTCTTCATCTTCTCTTTCGCTTCTGAGGACACCATTATTGTTGTACTACTGCAGAAAAATTGAGAAGGGCATGAACAACCCATAGCCTTTTTTAGAAAACCCCTATGATATGCTGAGAAAAAGTATGATATATTAGAAAAATAGTCTTATGTGGAGGTCAAATAACTCGAGGCCTTCAGGGTATATGTGTTACAGTCTATCATAACAACCTTTGTTCCTAGCAACAACGTGTTGACAGGAAAATTTGACATGTTGTCAACTGGAAGGATGGATCTGGTCCGGGGTTGTGTAAATAACCCAAGCCATTTGGTGTAACCTATTTTGATAGTTTTAATGGCTTCGTTAGTCAACTAGGGTCCTAAATATAGAAAAATGAAATAAACTAACTAAAGAAAAGATTCTAACAATCAACACAATAATTACAAAAATTTATCTAAGAATGTGAATATACAAATGATTATGAACAGTTTATATACAGTTTACAGGGTTTGCATGAAATCTTGAGAAAATGGTTGTTTGATAAAGTTTATGAATCAAATATGAATAACACTTATTTTGGGATTTTTTTAAAGATATTAAATGAATAAATAATAAATGCGATTGAAATAGTGACACAAAAACAATCAAAGCTAATTAATGTAATCATTGTTTCATTCATAAACAACTTAACTAAATAACACACAGAATAACTTGTAGCTGATCAACGAAACTGGTATTATCTTTCTGTTTTGTATGAACTCCTGCCCATACTGTTGTTAAGGGAAACCTATAACAGAACAATACTAGCACTTCCAGAATACATTCAAAGAAGTATTTGATATTGGAGTAAATTAATAACAACAAGAAGACAACTAATTAAAAATCATGTGATCTTAAGATAATCAATATTTAAGAATGAAAGAAAAATCAATTCTGAGTATTGATATTATCCATCATTTAACATTAGAAATAAATTTCACAATAATCAAATGATCTATTGATCACACATAAAAAATGGAATAAGAAACTATGGACAACATATACATTTAACAGTATGAAAACACCATATGATGACAAGCTAAAGCTAAAATCAACCATAATAACATTCTCATAATACAATAGTAATGAAATAGAGAAATGGAATAAACATCACATAGGTCTAAATCCAAAGATGAATTGCTTTCTCATATTCTTTCTCAAAATCACATGCCCATACTGTAGTCTTGGAAGATTTGTTTTTGGGATAATAGACTCTTAAAGATAAAAAAAAATTAATACATAAATGATAGTAATTAACCATGTATTGATAAAATAGACTAAAGCTAATTTAAATCAATGCATAATCAATTACTCAAAGAATACGAAGATATTATAATGAAAATAAAACCATTTTACTCACAGGACAAAAGCCATTAAGAAACCTGAAATTCCATATTCTTTTTTGAAAATACTCCTCCATTCTCCCAAAGATTTCAGCCGTTCGTTACTCCATTTGAAAAGAAAAAAAGTTTACAAAAGAAATAATATACAAAAAATAAAGGATAAAAATCCTTCTCTCCAATTCTTGGATCTTCATGGCTCTAAAATTTCTCATATATTTATACAATGAATGAATAGTCTAGGCGTCACTTATTAATTTTCACCACCTGAAATTTGTCTCGTAAAGAGACATCAATATCTCTCAAATCATAAATTGTTTTTGGAAAATTCCTACGATAAAGGTAAATGGGTCCATTTGGGTTTTGGGTTTTCATTCGTTTCTTCAAATGCCTCACGGTTTGGCTGCAATCAGTCCTGCAAAATCGCCTTTCTGATCTTGATGCCTTTCCAAATTTTATTTGTTGTTGCTCATAAAATTATTTGTAGCAATCCAATATTATTTTTGGATCAATCATCTTGAATGTATTTGGATAATTAAATCAATCCATGATCAGATCCATATCAAATATTTGATAATAGAAACCTGTGGAACAAAAAAAAACCTAAGTTAATAACCTAAAAATTGTGAATAAAACAAAATCTAGAACAATAAAATAAAAAATGAATTTAAACTAACTATAAGTTCTAAACAAACATTGTTTATAATTTCCTTTCAAATATTATCTTAAAATTATAGAATCTTCAAGTTAATGGAGAAGAGAAAAATATTAATTTTTTTTTTTTTTACAAAATCAAACAAATGATAGATAATTCTTTTTTATTTATTATTATTATTATTATTATTATTATGAAATGAGATGCAAAATAAAAAAAGAATTTAATTAATTAATATCACCAAATGATTTCATGAAAATGAGAAACCAACCAAGGTATTATTTGATGAAGTATTGAACACATTATTCAAAATAGTCAAACTTGCTAATGAGCAAAAGAAAGAACACATAATCATAATTTAAATGAAAATAAACAGTTGATAAAAATTAACGTTTTGTTTAAATTGAGATTTCTATGCTCGTTTCTAAATTTTGACATATAATCTTGTAATGAATGTCTCATACTATAGTGAATGTCTTAAGTTTGTCTCAAAGCAAGCCAAGGTATGGAACTATTTGAAAAGGTTGATTCTGTAGCTCATTATAATTATTAAGATTCTAATGGGGACCCTTTAAATTTTGTAAAAATTTAGGGGGAGTTGTTGGGGCCCAACAAATGGCGACTTACTGGGTGAAGCAGTTATCTCTGATCTGCTAAGATTTCATCTTAGGAAGAAAAGAATAAGACTTGAAAAAGGATTTAAGCTCCCTGAAATAAATTCACTCTCAGACCATATGGTATTAGGATAAGCTCAATGTTATAACCAAACAATGGAATTTTATTTGCAGGGGATTATAACTTGAAATAGTGTCTTAATCAAAGAGTCATGATGTTTATAAAAGAACTTCAATACCATTGACAGAGCCATTGCTGCCAACAAGTGTCCATAGCCTCGATAGGGATTTCATTTAACCCATTCAAATGCTTTAATCCCATCCAATAGTTGTATCCACATGATTTATACTTACATAAAATTTAATTTAAAATCATATACCTGCTACCTCTTGACCCAACATTGCTTCATTGCCAGCAGGCCTATTCAGTACCCCGATGAAGTTGTCTTGGTATCATGTCTGCATTTATCCCCTGCCAGTGAGCCTTTTTAGTACCCCGACGGGTTTACACACACTTCCCACACTTAAGTTCTTCCAACCCTTTTATGCCACTTTTAAATAATAATACAATTATAGATTTYTTGATGACAAAGAGAGTGGGTTTATACTGGAGGTTAATTGCAATATAGGTGAATAGTTGATCATGTTATTTATTTTCTTTCAAAACTGGATGTTTTATCATGGTTTAGAGATTTTAGATTTCCTTTAAGAAATCATCTAGAGAATGGGGAAGYGCTTAAAAGTGATTCTTTAAGAATATGGACGGCATAAAAAGTTTAAAGATCATCGTAATTCTCAAATATTTAAACCATATCTCTGGTGTAATACTCTGGCAAAGACAATTTGAGGACAAAATGAGAGTGACAATTGACTTAAAAATCAATTGTCTGAGCTATATGTTAATATCAGGCCTCTTTGAACTATTTCAATTTGGTTGAAAAACACAAGTCTTAAAATAAATGCTTCCTTCGACAATAGCTTTTTGATCAGAAATATATTGATTCAAAAAGACAGATAAGAAAAAAACTCATTCAAAGCAATCAAAGAAAACAAAAAACACACAAAAAACCAAAATAAATTTTATTAATGGGATTCAAAATCAGAAGTAAACAAAATCAAAATAGCAAAAGAAATGTTTTTAGGAAACTATTTTGGCCAAAGATAAACTTGATCTTTTGGATCCACTAGCATCTCACTGTAAAATAAAGGAAGAACTAAATTATATAAAATATCATGTGTGAGCAAGTTCTTTTCTTAATATAGTGATGCATGAGATGCTACTTTGACCAAGCATTATTATTAAAAATAAAAGAGACTAAAAGAAAATAGAAAAATCCTTATTAAGATGAGTGCAACTCTATTCATGGCATCTCGGGTCAGGATTGAATTGATAGTTAAAATTTACTTATCTCTTTACTTTCCATTTAAAATTTTCATGATGATACTGTGTTTTTGAAAAGAAATATTCAACGAAAAGAAGAGAGAAAAAGATTTAAAGTGGACTTCCCTGACAACAGTCATATTATGGTTCTCTTGGTGTACCCACTTGTGTTCATAAATGCATTATTACCAAAAGAAATATTGAGAAAGAAAACTAGAGGAAACCTACTCCTAAACCTACTCTAAACTACTAAATAAATCAAAACCCTAATTAAAATTATATTTCCAGTGCAGCCACAAGAGCATCTTTAATCCTGCAAGGCATAGAAAGTTGAAAATCAGAATAAAAGAATGTAGTATTTGCAAATACAAAAGAAATATGTCATGCTTACCTCCTATATATTATTTTAAAAACAAAACAAGCATGACCTTACCATTCTTTTGAAACTTCTTGATGTATGAATCCTCCAACCATTTTGCAATCTGGTCGTGATATGAGTCATAATGACATGTAAGAACGTAAGTAAGTTTGGAAAAATTTTCAATATTATGGGGACCTGACATAACCATCAGCCAAGACCGAAATGCCCCATCCTTCTGACAATTCTCCAAGTGTTCATCAATTTCTTCACATGGAGGATCTAAAAAAATCATGTAATGCTTACTTCTTAGATATTTAGGTAGAAACAAAGCAAGCACAACTTTATCTTTAGTATGAAGATTTTTTAGATATGAATCTTCAAGCCATTCTGAGATCCTATCATAAAAATTAGGATGCAAACTATGATTTTGATGAAATTGATATATCAATGGGGAGCACATCATATGTAACATCCCGCTCTGGCGCACTGAGAAAACTTATTCTTTGAGGACACTTGCTCGCAAGTGATCTGGACTGTTATGATGTTAAAACATTTATCCTTGATTATGATGCGTTATGATAGACGACATGATGTTTTACTGCTTTGACGTAGACAGGTGCTATTGACTCAGTTTTATTGAGTGTGCAGGGTTTTGGACCTTGAGGATGCAGAGGCATCAGTGGAACCCCTTGGACTCCGGATTGAGTCAAGGAGTGTGCTATTTGGGTTGATTTATTTACTGTGATATTTCATTGATTTGATGATATGATGTTGACATGTTCTGACACGATTGTCGATGATGAAGGCTGACGATAGCTTTCCGACCAGACTCACATATGGAGTAAATGGGCCACACATAATTTCTAGAGAGGTTGAGGGAGAGGTGTGGATAGCAGCCCTGCCACAGCCTACTAGCACTCCCACCGTGGATCGAACTGTAGGTTAACGATTACCTAGTTCGAGAGGATCCACGATGCCATGAGGGAAGACTACGAAAGTCGCTCATGATGATTCTAAAGGGCGCGCAATAAGGCAGGGGCCTTATTCCTTAGAGCCGTTAGTCTCCCACAAGTTCACCTGGTGGAGTGTTGACTCCAAGGGTTATAGATGTCTACCAATTAGTCAAGTTGGAGAGTGGAACCCTTGGAGCACGTGGTGCATCCTGAAGGGCATGTTGCGTAAGAGAAGCACGAGAAGCGAGTGGCACCCTTGGAGCATGTGGTGCATCTTCAAGGTCACGTCGCGCAAAAGAAACGAATGAGGCAAGTGGCACCCTTGGAGCACGTAGTGCATCCTGAAGGGCACGTCTCATTGATGATGATGAAGAAACAAACCTAGATGGCCCTAAGACATTAACGCCTTAAGAAAAGACCCTAGAATAAAAATTAAAGTTTAAACAAAAACCCACTTAAGTAATAGTTTAGTCTTCATAAAATTCTTGGGGTAAATAAAGAGAGTAAGAATTTAATTAAAACTAATGGATTTAAAAATTTGCAAAGAAGAAATTATTTTGTAACATGTGAAAGTACAAAAGATATTAAATAAGTAATAAAAGGGAAAGATTTAATAGTGCAACTGCCATTTTGGGTTTAATAAAAAGGGGAAAGAAGGGAATAGTAAGAATTAGGAAACTAAGTAATGGAGGAAACTTAATAAAGGAAAGATGGGAACTTATGGTAAAAAGCAAGGTCAACAGAGGAAGGAATCTGCAATTAAGAACCTGCGAATCTGAGCTAAATTAGTAACATCTTTTTTTAGAAAAGTATTTAAAACATGTAAGGGGATCTAGGAACACCTAGGAGTAAATTTAGGAGCGACTCTAGGTGGGTGAGGGATTTGAGACAATTAATAAATTTAAAAGAAATATTTATTGGAGAAAAGAGGGGGATGGACGACACTTTTGCGATGGAGAATATTTAGAATATTTTATTGAAACTTAATTTAAAATGTGAATTAGGAAGGTCAGTGGGTCTCAAAGCTCTATAAAAGAAAAGGGGAGATGAGGAAGAAGGGGATCGGTTGAAAGCGTAACGTTACGCTGCCGGAATTGTGACTTGACTGATTACTTGTGGAGAGTTGGGATTTTCCAGCTCGGATAGGAGTGGTAGCTTAGCCTTGCGAGGCGAGCTGGGAAGCTAGACATACCTTCTGGATAGGTGTGGCCCCTTTGTGGCTCAAGGGGCTAAGGGGGAAGCAGAGTACCCCTAGTGATTGGCTGGGAGGTACTGGTGTAGTCTCGACGGTCGGCGAGTAGGAGTGGCATGGAGCAGGAGTGCACAGAGCGCGCAGTCATCATTCGAAGCGGGAGTCAAGGCAACGATATGGTTTTTTTTTAATTAATTTGGTCGAATAGGATGCATTATGATTTGCGCTGGTATTAGAATATTGGTTGTAATTGGATTTAATGGTTGTTTTATTTCTGTTCCTTGGAGATCAAAATGTTTGTTATTTCTGTCAGTGAATTTAGTTTTTGGACTGGGAATTGCTATGCTTCAATTATTGAAAACTCTGTAATGAATCCTGTCTACATTACTTTTTGTGGGTAGTGATTTTCTTATGCCTGTAATTTCAACATAAAAGATTAATTTATCTTTGCAATTAAAATGGTATTGGAATGGGTTAACACTGTGTCTGCCATTTTCTTCACTTATGGTTCAAATTAACCTGACCAGTGGTAAGGATTTCACATGTTTCTACCTAGTGTGAAGCTGGTTGCACACGCTCACCCACAGTCCTTCAAATACCCTCACAGATAGCGAGATTTTGGCTTGATTTGAGTAGTGTTATAGCTGAAGGCTGCCACATAAATTAAGGGAATTTTCACCCAGTTTACCCTCAACATCCTTAATGGGTTCCTGTATTTACACCATGAAGTTGAAAAATGCATCCTCCCTACCATTACATGCATTGTCTATGGTTCAGTTGGGTATATTAAAGTATTTCTTGACTAGGTAGATGGGCGAATTGCGCATCCCTCAGGTCTACAACATTCACTAGTTATCTACGTTTTCCTTTTTAGTTTAACAGTCAACTTGTCACTCCGTGGTTGGGGCAGCTTACCCAACGTTCCCTTAGCATTTCAGTAAACGGTTACGGTTATATGCCTGGCGATAACCAACAGTGAATTGACGTTGGCGACTATCCTTAGTTGCGCATGAATTGTTGCGTCTTGCTGTAATAGACAGCACAGTGTGGAGTGTTAGCTCCCTTTTGTTAGCGCAAGGTATGTTATCATGACTTGGCCGCCTATTTAGTTTTGGTAGCACTCTACTCTTCTGAGACACGGTGTAGCTAAGGCTCGCTGACAGTTTTTTTTTTTAAGAAAAATATATAAAAATAAAAATAAAAATAAAAACTTCGGCTGTGTAATTATTGCAGCGTTGATCGAATCCCTTGGCAATAGAAAACTGAGTTTCACAACGTGCATGTTGAGGGGATAATCGTTTCACACCAACAGAGTGCAGGTGAATTTTCGTTTCTGTTGACACATCACGCGCATGAAGGTGCCCCTCCTTCCTGTAGGTTGTCCTATTATAAATGCAATGAATGCCTGTTGATGATCAGTGTTTTTACTAGGGCCGAGTTTTCATTTTTTATTTTGGAAATCGACGGTGGCTATTAAGATTTTCACGCAGGAATACTAACAAAAATTTCTTCCATCTGTTCTAATCGATTCGCAAACTAAATTCCTTGTGTGTTGCTGTAACCTTCATAGAAAGGCTTATAGAATAGGCTAATTCTATTTCAACACAAAAAAAAAACATTCACCTGGGTGTCTGGCCTTGTCCAGGTTCAACCCGCGTGCAGTAGGCTCGCCCCCGCCAGATGTCAATTCATGACACTTTGCCCTGCAAATTTTGATTTAAAATTTTATTTACTTTTACCTCTGCAAGAGCGTGACCTGTGGTTGTGGAAGGATTTTCTTTAAGACGCGGTCAGAAAATTCTAAGTTGACTCCTGACTCCAACAGTTACTATTTTTGTAGTTGCCAAGTTGATCATCCATACCTGGCACGCATTCCCAGCCATCTCCTTGCTAATTTTATTACCTTACTTGGCGTAGTGTTGGGCCACCAGTTGTTTATGTTTGATAATTCATAGAATGTAATGTGGGATTGTCTTTATCAGTGAAATGATATGGGAATATAAAAATCGTAAATGATGATTGTTATGGATATTGTAAGTGTTGTTATGACTGGTAAAGAGATTCTTACTCTAATGTATTGTTATTGTATTATGTAATCATTTGGCCACTGTAATAGATTTATATTGCTCTTGCATTATAAGATAGAATGTAGTGTTAGCGATATAAAAAGGGCAATGCTATTTTTAGTTTGATGCAATGTTATCATAACCCACAAAGGTAAGTAAGGATATCGTTATATTAGTGAAATATTCCTGAAATTTTATTGATGTTATGAAAACATAAATGGGTATAGTAAGAGTAATGTTTTTCCAATATAATATAGAGTGTAACTTTAGTGTAGATAACATATAATAGAAATGTCATTGTTATTCTAATTGCAAAGTTATTGTAATGAAAGGTAGTGTCAATATAATATTAGAGTTGGATTATGGAAAGGTACGGTCATTGCAACATAAAAGAAAATGTAAAGTTAGAGTTGGATAACCTATAAATATAGTGTGACTATGTTTTTTTTTATTTGCAAAACTATGGTATTAAAAGGTAATTACATTGCAATTTTATCGTATGCTATGGATAATTTATTGTTACTAATAAAATAAATGTAAGGCCCCTGGAACTAAGTACCACAATTTATTGTGATTCAGTAAATGGGGATGTACCATCAATTAAAGTTGCTTAGTAATGGATGGCATTTAATTAGGATTGCTATTAAATAAATTTACAATAGGCTCATGTTAATGCTAGTATTCAAGTTATGTCAATTGTGGTAAAGATAAGGTAGTTTTAATGTGATGGATAACTTGCAAGGTTACTTGATTAATAATATACAATGGTGTCGCCAATTGTGATAAAGATATGGTAGTTTTAATGTGATGGATAACTTGCAGGGTTATTGATTAAAATATACCATGGTGTTGTCATTTATGAAAAAGATATTGTAGTTGTATTTTTATGGATATCACATATTGATAAAGGTGTCTGTTGTTTTTGCAAGGTTAATGTGATATAAATGTAATGTGTTTATTATTTCATGATAACGGAATTGTAATGTTTATTGTTAATGATGAACTTATATGTTGAAATGTTCTTGAATTAAGCACATTCAAATTATTCTGAGTTAGTAAATGAAGGGTGTTGTTCTTTAAAATTAATGTGGTACTGGGTTGGTAAACCTTTCGTGTGCTTGGTCTACTTGTGTCGGGTGGGACGTAGACACCTCCATGTTCTTCAGAACAGTCGCCAGCCCTGAGACCTTAAATGGTTAAAATCGATGGGAACCTGGGCTTGAGCATTGATTATGTGTCTTGGAGGTCCTAACCATTGCAGGGTAGGACGGGCGGGAAGTCAGTCCTTTTATGGTCGATTGATGGTCATTTAATGCTTGTAGTACTTGATGTGCACCTTATGTCATCCTATTGTGATTATCATGGTTGTGTCTTGTTAGTCGTCGGGCTTCGACATAAAGTCGAATGTGTTTGCTTCCCTTGTACACATGCGCACACACTTTTAAAATCAAAACAAAAAAAAAAAAATCACTTGTTACAAGAGGTTGTCGTCGTGACTAATGGGAGGTTTGTTACATCATAAGAGGATTCATGACATCGATTAGATTATTGGTTTGAATTCTTCATTTGATGATATTAATTGTTTCAAAATGTGAAGCATAAACATTAAAATTTGAACTAATCAAAGAACGAATATGCAATGTAGAATATTTGATTTCCATAAGAATAAGTGCATTGTCTTTTTCAACAATAATTCATGTAAAATCATCTTGCAACATGTCATTTTTCCATGTGAATGATGAAAGTGAAAGAGCATCAAATCCAAATTCATAAATTTTATGTTTGGAATTAATGTCACCAAATTTTGGCATATCAAAAAGATTAGATTGTGATGAAAAAAAGTACGATACCGTGGGAGAGATACCATGCACACCAGAATCTAAGAAGAGATCGGGATATAAAGAGTAAAATGAATTAGAAATGAGCACGTGAAAAGATTCTCTTGAGCTATGATATTTAACAATGGTATTCTCAAGACATTCTTCTTCACTTTCCTTAAAACTTTCACTCTGTATTGGTGATAAATTCTTCAACATAATATGATCATCTAAATTTGTCTCTTGTATGATAGATAATTCAAAACTTTCATGAAAAACATCTAATCTCTCTTGTGGATAAGGTATTATTTGTGGGTGAAAGTTTAAGGTTTCTCCTTCCAATTGCATATCTTCATCTCTAATCAGTTTCATAGGAATGTTAGAATACTTAAGATCATTTTCATCACCAAAGTGTTCTTGAATAATTGAATTTAAGTACTGATTAGAGAAAGAGTTAGAAGAATATGGACATTCACCTTCACCCAACATCAAATCTTCTTTCACGGTGGTCGAGGACTAAATATGCAATGATTCAGAGGAAAAACTAGTTTGATTGTCAGTAAAAACATTTTCAATAGATTCTACCTCCCTTGCTTGTTGAAAATTTTCGGATGGATTCCTCTCATCTTGTAAACAAAATTCTTCTCACAATTGAGTGATAGGATATGTAACTTAATCATCATTTACGATTGAATATTACTGGATGAAAGAAATGCAAGCATCATAGAGGAGATTTAGTACAAATGACATGTCATCAAGATTAAATTTACAAAGAACATGATGGATTCTTGTTGAAAAGCCTTCTGGAGAGGAATTTTCATTGATTACTACAGTCTGAAATTATTCACATAATTGATTGTAATCATAGTTTTAAAATCATTTAAGAATTCATCCACAAATTGAAACCAATCAATAATGTGATATGTGGGAAAAGTCTCAAACCAATGTTTAATCCGGCCCCTAAAAGTAAAAGAAAACAATCTGCATAAAACCTTTAAATCAGAAATATCATGCTTGATGCATTTACACCAAAACTTGTTAATATGGTCTTTTGCAGATACATCCCTCCCACCATCAAAGGTGAGTTTGGAAAAGTGAGAGACTGTCTCATTGGGAATATCAACTAATGAGAAGTGGAAATCATGTTCCAACACATTGATTTGGGGAGCCATGGGGGAATCAAATACATTCAAAACAAAGACTCCTATAAGGCCAACTTGACTGTCTAGACTGCCTTCTAGTGCACTTCAAGATGACACAAAAGAAGGATAAGGGATTATGGAAGGATAAGGGGTGAAACATTTAATCATTAAATTTACTCGGTCCTCCTTCTAGTGTCATTTGTTGATGGGAAAATTTGACATGCCATCAACTGAAAAAATAGATCTGGTCTGGGGTTGTCTAAATAAACCAAGTCGTTTGGTGTAACCTATTCTAACGGTTTTAATGACTCTGTTAGCCAACTAGGGTCCTAAAGATAGAAAAATGAAATAAAATAACTAAAGAAAATATTCTAACAATCGACACAATAATTACAAATATTTATCTAAGAATGTAAATATACAAATGATTATGAACAGTTTATATACAGTTTACAAGGTTTGCATGAAATCTTGGGAAAATGATTGTTTGATAAAGTTTATGAATCAAATATGAATAACACTTCTTTTTGTATTTTTTTTAAAGATATTAAATGAATACGATTGAAACAATGACACAAAAACAGTCAAAGCTAATTAATGTAATCATTGTTTCATTTATAAACAACTTAACTAAATAACACACAAAATAACCTGTATCTAATCAACGAAACTGATATTATCTTTCTGTGTTGTATGAGCTCATGTATGTACTGTTGTTAAGGGAAACCTATAATAGAACAATACTATCACTTCTAGAATACATTCAAATAAGTATTTGATATTGGAGTAAATTAATAACAACAGGAAGACAACTAATTAAAAAGCATGTGATCTTAAGATAATCAATATTTAAGAACAAAAGAAAACTCAATTTTGAGTATTGATATTATCCATCATTTAACATTATAAATAAATTCCAAAATAATCAAATGATCGATTGATCACACATGAAAAATGGAATAAGAAATTATGGACAACATATAACATTTAACAGAATGAAAACACCATATGATGACAAGCTAAAGATTAAATCAACCATAATAACATTCTCATAATACAACAGTAATGAAAGA
>JASDQU010100358.1:142582-171809 GCA_032191745.1 Picea mariana
AACCCGTTCTCAGCAATGAACACGGGTTTATATCCAAAATACTATTGTTTGTAACAGTCTTAGACAGAAAAACGTAAAGCAACGGATCCCTGATCCGAGAGTAATCTTGCAATGAAACTGAAAACTCATTTCACAACTTCGTGACACGTAGTGTCACGAAGTGTGAACACTTGAATCATAATCGATCCAAGGTAATCATCACACTCTCGAGCACTCTGTGGCAGTGGCTCCAGCTGGCCTGTGACTCTGCTATCTCCCCCTTCGCACCATAACGCATGCCATGATGCATCGATTTTGAACTGCTCCACTGGTACCGCTACGGTGTGAGTTGGTACCTGGTACCGGAACCCTGCGCCAAGAATAGCAATGGTACCTACCCAAGTGATATTAGTCCATTTATCAAATTAAAGTATTAAAAATGCATAATAATAACTTGAATTTCAAAGATACCATAGGTGACCCCTTTGGGTGGTAAAGGGATGTTGATTATATCAAAAGGAGGTCAAAAAGGGTGGTACTGGCATATAGTTGGAGGTCAATGGTATGTAGTATGGGCAAAGAACATGGTCAAAACCGGGGACCAACAGTTTTCAACTCGATCAAAATTGACCCTCCATGTTGTTCAAGTAGAATGCAAGGCTTACCCACAGAAAATATGGAAGGTTCTCAACCCTTTCCTACCAACTCACCGGAGGGCTCTCCTCAACAGAGTGAAGTACAATACGTTACCACTTCACAAGTGGAAATAACTGACTCTCTTGAATGGTTTTGAATTACCAATTCTCGAGAGGGCTTTCGACTTCATCCCGACTTGGAGAGACGTATTATGTGAGTGAATTCTTCCAGAGACTTGGTTTTTTTGTCTTCTAGATCACCGATTGGACCTTTTCCAGGACCTGAGGGTCAAGATCCTTTTTGGACTATTGGAATTTTTAGACGAGATCTCTTTGGCTCGTGAGCAGGCATTGATATCACAATCTCACCTACGCTACCCGAAACATCTGATCCAAACACAGTACCTTTTACTACTGCTTATTATTTTCTTGGTACAGAAGCTCCACGAGCTGACCACATCTTGACTCTCCCTTCACAAATGTTCCATTACATAGATACTACGAGTCTTCACACTGGGATTAACGTGGCTAGCCAAGACCCTATTGGCACACCACTTTTTCCTAGAGTCACCTTGATGCTTCCACCCAGATACAGTGCATTGAATGCCTCTATTATGATTCCTACACAAACCAAATCCGAAACTCCTGGTGGTCCCACTCCTTCTAGACACTCTCCTCTCAGTTTCATTCTGACACTTCCTCCGATCCCTTTTAGAGGACCTTTTCCATCCTCTATTGGAGGCACTGATCCTAGTGGCACCATTTCATTATTCACACCAAATTACCAGATTCTTGTTGGTGGACAATTTCACCAAGGAGGCCCAACTCAACCCCCCCTTATAGGGAAAATCCCAATTGGAACACAACCCCTGATTGGAACACAACCCTCGATTAGAGGACCCCCACCAACCCCACCATATGGACAAAACATACCTCTATCCTTTGCCCAGTATTGGAACCATTTGATCCAGCATAATCCTCAATCAACTAGGGGGTAACAAATTCCAGCTAGCTCCGTCATACCCCCTGGTATAGACTGACCCTATCCAGGTATGTCTAATCCTATTTTGGGCTTGACTTCTCAACCCCACGCCCCCATTCAAGGGTACAACCCTATGAGTTACTTTCCTCCAAAACAACCACTGAATCCTCCCAGATCCTCACATTATATGCAGACTACTTATGGTCCCACTAGTTTTTCGATGGGAATCCCTCCCCAAAGTCACCAGTACCCGCATGTGAACAAACAGTTACCTTTCTTAGCCACCTTGGACCTCTCGGATATGTCGAGGATTTTAAATGATCTGATCCGTCAGTCTCCCTAATGGCCTGCCATACTGGCCAACCTACCATATGACATCCCTAAATTTGATGGCAAAGCAAGAGAGGACCTGAACAATCATGTAATGAGTTTTCACCTTTGGTGTTCATCCAACTCCTTGATGGATGACTCTATTTGTTTATGCCTTTTTCAAAGAACTCTCACAGGTTCTGCCACAAAGTGGTATATAGAATTACCACGAGGTTTCTTCATCGACTTCAACACCCTTGCTATGGATTTCCTCACCCACTACTAGTTATTGATCTGCTACAAAATTGGAACCGAGATTTTGAGTTCTTGCAGACAAACCAAGGCCACTCATATCTTCGATCACATTCATGAATGGAAATGGAGACGATGTCTCATAAAACTTGAACTTCCTGATTAGTTGCTAGTAGAATGGTTCATGAAATCATTTGTGAATGACAATGATCGTGACATCGCCATGGGTGGAGTTGTCATAGAAGAACAGGCCATTAGTCGTGCTCAATACCTTGACCTCGTTTACTCACAAATGGGTACTCTTTACAACTTACTCCCTGATGCACCTCATCCTTCTACTTCCGCCACTTCAACTACTCCTACTACTTCTCATGCAGCTGACGATGTGATTGGCACTTTCCATGCCCAACCGCATTCCATCCAAACCTCTAGCAACAACCCCAAACCCATTTCTTCTAATGTTCAAAATGATCCATCTCCTACCCCTCCCACCGGCAAGACTTATGAGGTAAATGTTGTTCAATCTAATCCCTCTGGTAAAAACAAATCTAGAAAGGGAAAGGGTAAGAATAAGGAGGACAAAAATAATTTGCAAGCAGAGAGAACCAAAACACCGCCTATTGATGATAGGGATAAGCGTAAACCCCGATACCCTTGTCTTATCTGTGGTGATGATCACTACACTAAGGATTTTCCATGATGATCCAAGGTTACTAAGTTCCTTCAAGGGACCACAAAACCACCCACTCTAGCCGTATTGTCACAACCCTTCCCTTCTCAACAACAGGCCCAATTGGTCATTCATGACCAACCCTCCCCATCCAATACATCCTATGTCTTAATGTGTACAAGAGTTTCAAAGCAAAATGACATCACACTTACCACTCGAGCCAAAGATTATTCCTCCTCTAAAGAGAAGGTTGATGCTATACCTCCTTCACTGGTCCAACCATCTCCCATGACTCCACCTACCAACGGTCCTCTTCATCTCGAACGACCAAGCCTCGACACAGTCCTTCGCCCTCCTCCAAAGGGCATCATTCATAAATCGGCTTTCAATCCTCATGCCCATGCTTCTTAGAACTACAGTATTGTTGAAGATCTGACCGAAGCACCATCCAAGATGTCAGTCCTTAAAGTCCTTCAAAGTTGTCCTATACAACGGAAGGCACTGTTGAAAGCTATCAGTGGAATCGACCCTACGGATATGAATTTAGTAATTTTTGACTTGGAATATCACATTCCAAGGTTACCCCCTCAACTCGCATTCCAAATAAAAGTCATTGTCTTCGACAAAAACATTTTTAGAACTGTTATCGACGAGGGTCCCTCGATGTGTGTCATGTCTATTACCTGCTGGAAAGCCATCGACTCTCCTCATTTGATTGAATCCCACAAAACACTCAAAGCCTTTTATGGCTCTAGTTTTAATCCTTACGGTGTCCTCCCTTCATTGTTGATTACGTTAGAAGGAAAAACGGTCCAAGTTGAAGTGGAATTCTTTAATTCTCCTCTCGATTACAACCTTCTACTTGGTTGTAGCTGGATTGATTCCATGCGCGTAGTTGTGTCGACTCTTTTTCATGTGGTATGTTTCCCACAT
The DNA here is from genome assembly GCA_032191745.1 of Picea mariana. Taxonomy (NCBI): domain Eukaryota; kingdom Viridiplantae; phylum Streptophyta; class Pinopsida; order Pinales; family Pinaceae; genus Picea; species Picea mariana. The sequence goes on from JASDQU010100358.1 coordinate 146,343, forward strand.
CAAGGAAAGGTAATTACTATCAACCAACTAGCCTTCTTTAACTCAGATGCATGTACTATGAATGTACCATTCATCACAAACCCCCCCCCCTCCGGATACAAGAACGTCAGTGTGGGTCTTCTTAAAGACTCCTCGTTAATGGGTACCTTCCCGATCCCACCACTTGATGTTCCGCATCCGTCTATCACTTCAATCAACATGATCTCCACCTCTATTCAAGCAACCCGTACATCTCACAACTCATGGATGGTACCCAACCCTGATGATCATCTTCATTATGGTGACAAAATGTCATTGAGCCCAGTCAAATCTGCCTATTAGGCCATTCAATCGACAACTCCTTCTACCCCCTCTCTTGGTGATTTCTCTCTAGATCCATTCCGTGTCATTTTTCCCACGGAATAAATGATTATGTCTATTATGGAAGACACCCCCTGGGACGATGGACATCATCGTTCCATCCTCTTCCTGGAACAACACACCATCGAGAGCTACCAACAGATCTCGATCTCGTCGACTGTTGTCGTCATTTCCACCGTTCCCAAGTCTACACACGATGTGTTTTCTGAAGAGAACTTTAGCAATATCTCACCCACCATTCCCCTCGACATATCCATAAAACCTGGAATTGTCGAAAATGTGCATATCGGAGCTTCGTGTTCCCCTGACAAAATCGTCCCCTACACATCACTTTTCAAAGAATTTTGTGACGTCTTCGCCTGGAGCTATGAAGAAATTTTAGGTATTGACCCTGACATTATGATACATGAGATCAAGACATACCCAGATGATAAACCCATTCAGAAATGCCTTCGTTTGGTCCACCCATGTAAAGTAGCCACTATTAAGCTTAAAGTCGAGAAACTTCTCAAATCCAGCTTTATTTTCCCAGTGGCTCTCATTGACTGGATTTCCAATATTGTCCCAATCAATAAGAAACAAGGCACAATCCACGTGTGTATTGATTATAGGGATATTAACAAAGCATGTCCTAAAGACAACTTTCCCACCCCCTTCGTCAACCAGATTGTCAACGATTGTGCCGGAAGTGAAATATTCTCTCTGATGGATGGCTTCTCCAGATATAATCAAATCAATATTGTTCCTGAGGACCAACACAAAGCCGCTTTTATTTGTCCTTGGGGCACTCTTGCCTATTGAAAACTTCCTTTCTATCTAAAAAATGCTGGCACAACTTTCCAGCTCGCTATGTCTTATGCCTTCTATGATATCAAGCACATCGTGAAACGCTATCTCGATGACTTACTCGCTCATTCCATGTGCCGTGTCGATCATCCAATACACCTCTGAGCCATTTTCCTCTGATGTCGGTTTTACCATATACGCTTGAATCCTCACAAATGCATTTTCTATGTAGAATCCGGTTGACTTCTAGGCTTTATTGTTTCACATCAATGGAACAGGGTAGATCCTTTGAAGGTCGAGGCAATTCTCAATCTCCCTCCTCCTTCTTCGCTTCGCTGGTTACAAAGTTTGCAAGGGAAAGCAAACTTTCTTCATCGTTTCATCCTGAACTATGCTGAGATAACTCTTGGATTTACATGAATACTCAAAAAGGGGTCTAAGTTCATATGGGATACCATCGCCAACAAAGCCTTCGAAGCTTCGAAACTGTCCCTGACACGTACTCCGCTCCTCTTCCCACCGAATTACAACCGTGATTATTTCCTCTACCTCGCAGCTTCGGATTACACCATCACTATGGTTCTTGTCAAGGAGGATGATTCTTATGATGAACATGTCATCTATTACTTGAGTCGAAGTCTAACGCCTACCGAAACCAAGTATTTACATGTCAAAAAAATGGCCTTGGCAGCCGTCCATGCAGTTCAACGTTTCCAGCACTATATCCTCTCTCGCAAGACAACGGTAATTTCTAACTGCAACCCTATGCGTCACATTCTCACACGTCAACTGCTAGGGGAACAATACTCCAAATGGATTGTGATACTCCAAAAGTTTGACTTAGAATTTGAACGTGCTAAGTCCAATAAATCCTTAGTGTTTGCCGAGTTGATATGTAACTTTCCCTACTCTAAGACAGAAAATGTAGCAGCCGATTCATTACCTGATGAATACCTTTTCCAGATTAGTTCTGATGATCTTTGGTACGGATATATCATCATATATCTCCAAACCCAAACTTTTTGGCCCAATTTGTCTAGTACTGACCACCGTCAAATATGCTACCAAGCCCGTTAATATATTATCCTCGGTGATACTCTTTATCATCGTGGGATTGACTCAGTTTTTCGATGCTGCCTCACATTTGATGAAACTGAGAAATCCCTAAATGACTGCCATTCTAGATCCTATGGTGGTCACATGTTTGGGTATGCTACTACCCAGAAGATCTTGTGAGCTAGGTATTTTTGTCCTTCTTTATTTAACGATTGTATAATTGTCATCCAAAAATTCCACGCTTGCCAGACCTACAACCATAAAATACAATCACATCCTTCTCCTCTTCACCCTATGGTCTCTGTCGATCCTTTTGCGAAATGGGGTATCAATTTCATGACATGTCACCCTCACTCAGCTGGGGGCATGGTTACATTATTGTAGACATAGACTATTCTACAAAATGGGCCGAGGCAATGGAAACATTTGACAATACCAGAAAGACCACAACATTATTCATATTCAATCATATCATAGCTCGTTTTGGTGTTCCTTAGGCTATCATCACCGATCATGGTAGCCACTTTAGAAACTTCATGATGTCTAAACTCACTGAAAATTTGTGTCTTCACCATGAAAACTCAACACCCTATTACCCACAAGCCAATGGCCAAGTCGAAGCAATTAACAAAGTCCTCATAACCATGCTTCGACGAATGATAGGGATTCACAAAATGAGTTGGCACACGATGTTGTTTTTAGCATTGTGGGCTTACCGAACATCCGTTAAGTCTGCTATCGGGTTTACACCATTTTAGTTAGTCTATGGTATAGAAGCCATCCTGTCAATTGAATGTGAGATACCCTCCCTAAAACTAGTCGTTGAACTCCTGCCAAACACTTCTGCCGAAGAAGAATGTATGTTGTATCTCATGCGATTAGATGAAACTTGACGCGATGCCACCCTAGTCATAGAAGTCCAGAAGAAACGCATCAAATCCCAATACGACAAACATGTCAAGCCTTGCATTTTCTCCGAAGGTGATCTGGTTCTCCTTTATGAACAAGATCGGGATATGCTAGGAGCTGGAAAATTTGAAGCTATGTGGTGAGGTCCTTACATTGTTAGATGAGTTTTGGAGAAAGGAGCTTAGGAGTTAGTAGATTATGATGGTATCCCTTTGAGTGAACCCAGAATTGGGTTGTACTTAAATAAGTACTATGCCTAAGACCACCTATGCATGAGTACTTGTATTTTATTGTATCATACTTCTTGTGTGTTACTGTAGTATGTTTTTCGTTATCTGGTCTCTGCCCTTATGTTGCATTGTGTTTGGTTTCCAGATGTCGGAGTATTCACTACCCCACATTGGATTCACTGATGGTGCTAACCATAGTACTTAGAACCTTGCTTCTACTGCTTGGGCAATTTATGCCCCTACAAACAAACTTATTACTCTACGAGGTGTGTGTCTCAGTCGTGCGACCAACAATATTGCAGAGTATAGAATTGTTATCGAATTTTTGGTTGATGCTATTTCACTCGGTATCTGTCACTTGGTCATATGACTCGATTCGCAGCTAGTAGTACTACAGTTAAGTAATGTCTATGCTATTCGAAGTCCTACTTTGTTACAGGTATATTTACGAATTCACCTCTTGGAACGTTATTTTGATTATATTGAGTATCAACATATTCCTAGATGTCTAAATACATTAACTGATGCATTAACTAACTATGTATTAGACAGACATTTGGGCCATTTATAAACCAATCACATTACATGTATCACACAACACAAGATAAGCCGGTAGAAGCCATATATATGTATATAACGATCAAAAGTTCTTACAATTTTTTTTTGTCCAAGGACCAAAATTTCAAAATCTGAAGCTCATAGCTTCTACAAAGTAGCATCATGGGTGATGATTGCGATAACATAGGACTACCCGAGCAACCCTATGAAGTAGTCAGCCAATAGACTCTGACACGCCCATAGTATGGCACTGATAACGCCGAGGGATATTTTCAATAGTCATGTCTGGAATGTTAGCAATCAACCCCTCCAAGTTTTTCTCCATTGCCTCATAGTCTTTAGCATCCCATCGCTCCACTGGAGCTACCTCTCATTGTTGTTGAATAGGATACATGCCTATAGGTTGATATGGCCCCACATTTATGTCATCAAAAATAGATTTTTTGATCAGTTCTTGGACAAACATAAAAACATTTTATATGATAAAAATCAAAAAAACATTTAAAAGAACAAAATGTGTACTTCTTACCTAGGTCACCCCACTGAGCATCCTCAGTTAGGGAGAAATCTAGATCCCCTCAGAAGTCCAATCCGGCATAGGCATAGTCATCAACCATCAGCATTTGTGGCCGTAACCAGTCAAAAAACAAATCATTGTATTTGATGATAGGCCCAGCTATGTGTCGGGCCATAAGGTTACACCACCGCAGCATCCTTGGATCTTGTGGGGATGGTAAACCCCACTCAACCTGTAATCTCAGCAGGGGGACCGTCTCAAGAAAGAAGGACACCAAAAGTGATCCATACCCGAACTGCCTCAAGTCTCCTTTCCTGCATTTTGTCAACTGCCTCTTCATACTGCAGAGAACTGCATCCGACCAGTTGAAGACTCATGGCTCTATGCATTCTATGGCATATTGGAAATAGCTCTAGAGCGCCATGTGTGGAGCTATGCTCCTAGCCATGCGTGCTATGGTGAACAAGATGGTTCACAGAGTCAAATCCTAGACCCTCCGGATAGCCACTTTTCCTTTGCTTCTTTCTGCCTCTGGAATGCAGTACTGGTGACAATACTCACTCATAAGGAGTCCACCACCTCTGCTACCGGTCAAGCTAGTTTGGTACCCACACTATGATAACCTTGTCAGAAAGTAGATATCCTCGATATCTAGGGTCAATATGTAGACCCCCACGTGAAACAACTGCTGGTCCACATCCCACATATGAACCAGGTACTCCAACAACCTGATTTGGGACCTCATGCTTGGAATCCAGAAGAATTTCAAGAGTCCACAGTCTCGAAGGGAAACAATGGTACCCGGGTCAATCCAGGCAATAGAATCATCTTCCTCATGTTCTCTTTCTCACCACTCCAGCATCGTGATGGTCAAATTCCTGCACAAGAGCCATAAGAGAAGAGTCAACAACTCATTTCAAACCTTGGAATATTTTTTATTGAGCAAAAATCAAAGTGAATTTTCATTTTTCATCCCTCGCAGGTGCCCCTTTAGCACAGTGCAAGATTCTTGCAGGTGCCTTTGAGGCCGCCTGCGAGAATCATGCATTCTCATAGATCCCATATGACTAGCCTGCGAGAACACCCGGGCACAAGTTTTCGCCCTAAAACAAATCCAAAACCCTGAAAATTGCCAATGAAAATAAAAACTAAACCATGGAAAAGATAGGAGATCAAGAGCCTACCTCGTTGGCGGAGACGGTTCACCAAATGGTCGCCTCTGCCTCCCACGATCGACCAATGAAATTTGAGGTAAAAAGAGTTGTTCTGGGCAAATTTCTTGGCAAAATCACAATGAATATGGTAAAATCCCTTTTACCCACATTTATTTACTTTTTACCATTTTTGTTGATTTTTATATTGTTTTATTCATCAAACCTAATGCCTAATAGCCCTATGAGTCTGAATTTTTGCAGATATTACGACTTTGAAGTCCACACGAAAGAGTATGGATGTTTTTCTTTTTTTTTGTCGCATGTACGACTGCTTTTTATAGTTTTTAGAAAAACTTCAAGCTCGGTCTTCGTTCGTTCTCATGCTCGAAAATACATGAGAACATAACTGAGTACACTTTTCTTGTCTTTTTGTACTCATCATGGTAACAACAAAATGACAAACACAAAGGAGCATCCTTTAAGCTCTTTTCACACTCCATAAAAATGAAAAGATTGCTGAGCGACCTTGTTCTGTTCATGCTCGTAAAAGTATCTGAACAAAACATTCGATGGGTGATAGTTTATCACTTTTTCGGTCCTATCAAACTATGTTACAAAAAAGGAACTAAGAGAGTTCTCTTTAAGTGTTTTTCAGACTCTCAAAACATGAAAAAACCTCGAGTTTTCTATCTTAGGACTCGTTAAACAAACATCGAAAGACCTGTAATGGGACCGAGCCACTCCTTCCTCGGGTTCGTTAAATATACTTTGAGGGACTCGTCCGAAGGATGAGCTTACATCAACAAGCATATGTTATCCTCTTCAAGATTGCGTAAAAATAAAGAGGTACTCGCCAAAAATGGTGGGGGATAATTTGGGAAAGGGATGTGTTTTTGTATTCATATTTTTTGGCAGTAAGTGTCGCTCTTGAACATGACACCCCCTATTCATTATGTGAAGCCAGTTTGAAAAATCCATTTGTTTCTCATTCAACTTGCTACAAGGTCATATCCTGTGTCATCTCTGAGTCAGTGCTGCCAAATCCTTGGTCGTGTTGTTCATATGTTCAAGAGAAGTTCATCCAAAACCTCTATTGAGTCAGCCATCTGCAGTTGTCCATTCTTACCAAGTCGCCCTTCCCTGTGTCCATTTCCATCTATATTCATACTCTGTTTCACCTTCAAAATCTATTACTTATTTTTTGTCATTGATGGAGAATACATCAAGGCCCTCCTATGATGAGTCTTGTTCCGTCGACTCCAACTCATTATCCGGAAACAAGACTTAGAAATTGTTTGGTACCTTCGAACTTGCATGCCTCAATGTTAGGTTCTCTTGCTTTCAACAGTGGGTTTTCATCATTGACCCTTGATCGGGAGATTCTATTGAATGTTCAACCTCAGCTCATTTATTCACATTCATTGGATTGTACTAGTGTACCTTGGGAGTCATTGACATTAATGGTGATTTCCCTCGCACTTGTTAACAGTTTCATCAATGACCGGTAATCAAGTGGTTTCTACCATGTTTGACTTCAACACATGTAATCACATGGCTAGATTCGTACTTTTAGGTGACGAGATTGAAGACCCTAGATCTCATCTTTTTTATCCGGGCTATGGTGGAATATGTATGATTTGTTGACACATAGATCCACCTTGTATGTCACATGGCTATGTCATCTTAATTTGAGTCTTCTCACATAGATCCACAGTGTATTCGTGGTGGCTATGCAATATATTTGATGGCATGGATCCATGGTGTATGATTGGTGGCCATGACCTACATTCATGATGTCATCCATTTGTGATCTGAGTATGCGAATGCCTACCTCAGAACTGATATTATATTCTGCAAATGCCTGGTTGTTTGTAGGTTTCTGATTAGGTGCACTCTTGGTTTCTGACACACACACGTAGTTTACAAAGTATTTCAGCTGTCACAGATTCCGGTCTCATACTTTGGGGGGAATTATGTTACACATGATTTTGGTCACTCTGGTGATGTCTTAACAATGGTGTATTCAGGATCCCAACAAGGACTTTTTGCCGGAGAAAAGTCACCCTTGTCTCCTCCCAAAAACATGTTTTTAAAGTGAGTTCGCAGGCTGCCTATGGTCTAGGGTGCGAGAATCATTCATTCTCGTAGGCCACCTACACTTAGGGAGAGAACTTCTCACGGTTTTCTCTATACACAGGGTGCGAACCTATTTTTAAGCTTGAAAACAAGAAGAGGACTCGAGGGTTCTAGAAGGGAATCTTATAGAAAATGAGTTAGCATTCATATGGTTGTCATTTTACTGACTTCTCAGATTTTATGGGATCATCCTCATCCATGTAACCATCTCTCCTTCTCCTATATATTGAAATGTTTCTCATGGAAAAGGTTAAGCAAGATTGAATGAAGAATTGGTGAAAGAATTGTGTGAAGAACCCTGCTTACAGAAGCTTGAAGGCTTTATTTGGTCTATCAAGAAGAATTGGATCTTCTTCATGCAAGTATAGAGCAAGTGTGTGTGTTGGAACTAAGGGTCACTGAAAGGAATCTTGCAACATCAAGGTGATCAGGTTTTATCTTCTACTTTCAATTAATATGATATAGCGACATGTCCCTTTCCCATAAAGTCACTCTTACATTATTGTGTAATTCCTTGATCATATGCATAAGTTGACATTGAATATATAATTTTCTATCTTCACTTTGGTTGGTTTGTTTTGTCTTGGACTTGACTTCACGAGAGCACCAAATAAAAGCGAGAACAACAGAGACCTAAGGAAGCGATACAAGGGTATGTCACTTATTCCTTCCTATTAGTAGATTCGATGATTTCAACTTAGGGGAAGAGTCGTGTCCTATCCTATTTTCTTCTAGATCCAGGTGGATCTAGGGAGATCTATTAGTGTCCACACCTACCGATTAGTTCGATAACACCATATTTCCATGAGAAAGAAAGAACGACTATCGTTCCTGTTTACAAATTCGGTTAGACCAGCTTTGGAGAAGTAGATGCCAGAAATGGAAAATATCAGTAACAACGAATGTATAAAGACATGGGTTTTGTATTTATTGCAATCATTACAGCTAATCAGAAAGTGTGCCGAGCATCCCCCTCATTAATGTAGATTTCGTCCTCGACTGTCAGTGTAGGCAGAAGTAATGAGTGTAGTTGTTTTTGGGTGAGAGGTAATGATTGCATTGCCGCCGCCAGTAGGGGCTAACCATATATAATTTTCAAAAAGACACATGCCACCAAAAATCATTTAAACAATAGTCATTTGATGTGTGGAATTTGTAAATTTATTACACCTATCTGCAAAAAAAATGATTTATGGAGAAAATCAATCAAAAATCAATTAAATCTGTTGATTTTTTATTTTTTTAATAGTCCACATAACATAATATTGTTACTTTTCCAGGTGATTGAGCATAACTGATATGATGGACTCATTATTTGAGTAAAGGATATCTAGAGACATGCAGAAACTTGGTATTTTGAGATAATCTTCCATACCACAGGCAGAGGCATTGTTGCCCACAGGTGTTTATGGCCTTGGCAGGGTTTCCTTTTAACCCTTAGATAAGCCGGTATCCTTAATACACATGCAAATCATTTTTTTCCAAAAAGACCATTATCCTGGTTTGGTAGCCAGATGATGATAATACCACTCACTAGATTATAACTTAAGTGAACAATCCAACTCGTGATGAGACCTCTTGTCCTTTGAAAAAAGAAAATGTCAAAGGCCATTTCCCTCGTGTGGTAGCCATAGTGGGAATTGGGAATGTCACTTAGGTTAGTATCCTATGATCGTGGTAGGTTGGCTCGTGATGACACCCCCCGTTCTTTATGTGAAAATTTTATTATATATATATATATATATATATATATATATATATATATTAAGGGAGGCTCATATACTCCTTAAGAGTAAGGGATGGTATAAGGAAGTGTAAAGATGCCAAGTTAAAGTGTGCTGAAGACCCCTTATAATATAGAGGTAGAATATCATTCAGGTATATTTGTATATATAAGGGAAAGAAACAACTTATGGTGGCGATCGATTATGAACAAGGTTTAAGATATTTTGGAGAGGTTATTCAAAAAAAAAAAATTGTGATAAGGTGTGAGGAGCCATCCACAAAATAATGACAGATTGTTGTAATGACGATTAGAGATAGTGTTGGTAAAAATTATTTAATGAAAGCCTCACTTACGGAGGAATGGCTAGTGTTTGAATGATAAAGAAAGGAACTGCAATCGCGCAAAAAGGAACAACAGTTGTTATGTTAAAAAAAAAAGGAACAACAGGTGCACGAAAAGGGAACAACAATTGTTCTGTTCAAAAAGAAACAGTAGGCACATGAGAAAGGAACAACAGGTGCGCGAAAAGGGAACAACAGTTGTTTTGTCCAAAAAGGAACAACATGCATACGAGAAAGGAACAACAGTTGCGCAAAAAGGAACAACAGTTGCACGAAAAGGAACAACAGTTGTTTCATTCAAAAGGAAACAACAGGCACGCGAGAAAGGAACAACAGTTGCACAAAAAGGAACAACAGTTGTTTCGTTCAAAAGGAAACAACGGGTGCACAAGAAATGAACAACATCATCATGGACATGTAAAAGACAGAGTCTTTGTGATAAAACAAAACTGGAGTATGGAACAAAAGAAGGTGCTAATTGTAGTTATCTATCCTGATTCATGTTTCCTAAATGACTTTTTATAAAAAAAAGAAAAACTAACTACTCAGTTGGAAAACTATGTACAGTATGTACAATTTAAACATAATACACCATTTATGGAGTTGGGGTGGCTAGGTTACCTTCCCAGCTAGCCAAAATATTCACCGTAGGGTCTTTACTTACTTCTTGATAGAAAAAATCTTTTGAAGGTGGTTGATGGTAAAGTCGCAGCCGGTGTCTATTGACCAAAAAGGGTGATCGAGACCCATCGATGGTGCTCAAAGTAATCGTACCATTATCATGGACTTCATTAATTTCATACGGTCCTAGCCATTGTGTCTGTAATTTCCCAAGAAAGTCCTGAAATTTGGAATCAAAGAGGAGCGCCTAGTCGCCTTTCTTGAATGATTTCTTCTTGATATGCTTTCCGTGCCAGGTTTCTCTCTGTCGCTAGATAACAACTGTGTTCTCCATAATAGACAAGTGTGCTTCATCCAATTCATTGAGTTGTTGAAGGCATCATTTATGTGCTTCTATAAGATTTATTCAAATTTCCTGGGCCATTCTTAGGGTCTTGATCTTGAATTCTATTGGGAAGATGGGTTCTTTACCATAGACTAGATGGTAAGGAGAGTATTCAGTGGTGTTACGCTAGGTTGTACGATAAGCCCATAAGTCATTTGGGAGCTCAGTAGCCCAATTCTATCGGTTTGTTGAGACAGTCTTTGTTAGAATTGCCTCTAGGACCTTATTGGATCTTTCTACTTGCCTGTTTTCTTGTGGGTGGTATGGAGAGGTAACTCTATGCTTGATGTGATAGCTATCCAGGGTGGTGGTGATTCTATGGCCTATAAATTGTGACCCTGCATCAGTAATTATTTCTCTAGGTAGTCCATACCGTACAAACAATTTGAAAAGGAATTTGATGACTACTTCTTCTATTGCATTTGGTAAAGCTTCCGCCTCTACCCATTTGGTCATATAGTTCGTTGCAATGAGAATATAGGCCTTTTGATTTGACTTTGGATTAAATCAGTCGACAAAGTTCAGTGCCCATCTTTCAAATGGTTCTATGACTAGTTGTTTTTTCAAGGGAATTTCATCAACCTGACCTGGTTTCCCCATCCGCTAACAGTTGTCGCATGTCTGGACATATTTCTTGGCATCTATGAATATTGAGGGCCAATAATAGCCCATATGTAATATTTTGTGTCCAATCTTGCAGTCTGCAAAATGCCCCCCACAGGGCTTTTCATGTCCTACTTTCAGTATGTCATAGATTTCGTCCTCTCGTATGCATCGCCAGATCTAGAGATCAACTCTTGTGTGGAAAATATATCCACTGATCTAAGTGAATCGTGTGCTATGTTGGAAGATCAATCATCTTTCCTTTGATGATAAATGTGTCGGTAATCTTCCCACTACCAGATAGTTCTCTACATCATCATGCCAAGGTGGTTTTGTGTCGACAACAAATAGATGCTGATCCGGGAATTGATCCTCAGTTGTTAATGAGTCATCTATTTTTGGGATGCGGGACAAGAAGTCTGCGACAATATTTTCTCTCCCAGGTCGATATTTCATGGTGATATCAAATTCATGCAATAATAACAACCATCGAGCGACCCATCCATTAGTAATTGATTTAGTAGCTAGATATCTAATGGTAGAATGATTAGTATACAGGATAACTGGATAGCCTATTATATAATGACGAAATTTATTGATGGCATGTATAACAGCTAAGAACTCTTTCTCTGTTACTGGATAATTAAGTTCGGCTAGAGTTAGATTCTTGCTAATGAAATAAATGGCGTAGGGTTTCTTTTCTTCTTCTTGTCCCAAAACAACGCCTATGGAAATGTCTGAGGCGTCGGTGGAAATTTGAAATGGTATTTTCCAATTAGGTTGGCAACTTTCCTATTTTTGTGTTTTGTTAGGTAAACGTGGGCTGTAGTAGGCCTGCCAGCATTCACCTGCGTGCAGTAGTGGGTTGTGGCACGTGTGCCTTTACCTAATAGGATTTCAAAGAGGTTGTTCAGCAGATGTTTTGGCAATGAAGGGATATGAGTTGGCCTAATGCCAGGTAAGCATGTGTGGTGCAATTTAGGGTTATAACACCTGTCATTAAAGATCAGGATGTGGTAAATCTATTTTTAGCTTAACTAACTTAACAAAATACAAAAATATAGGAAACTGTTTGATGATGTGTCGAAGTTTCATGTTATTTTCTGGGTGAACCATTGGTGAGGCCTCTACACGACCTCATTTTAATGGATAGTTGATTGGGCTTGGACAACTCATCGACTACTCGATCAGATTGCAAAGCTCTTCCCATCAAAGATGACTGGGAATGATGACTTTGAGTAACCTTCGATAAACTTCGTCCATCTCTGTGTACTTAGCAAAAGTTGTCTTGACGATGAAGATGTACCAGATCTCATGTTGTATGCTGATGTCCAACTGTAGAGCATCTAGGAATGCCTTGCTAGTGATACTACCTTGTATTCCTAAAAATTTTGAACTATCCTTAGCCACAGTGGCTAGTCTCTTTTTGTAATCAGGGAGTGTCAAAAATTTATCATTTATCGCTCTCAGACTAGGAAGACCCTTCTTCTGTAGAGCCTTGATCTTGCTAAAAAAACTTTGCACCCCTGGGTCCATTGCCTGAACCTTTTCTCCTAACTGTAGCATCAATCCTCTCTTGGTCAGGACTCTCTTGACCTCAAGGATGGTCTCTATTCTATCTTCAATTCTCATATCTTCCAGATCCTCTCTGGTTTTAGAATTTAGGAATTTGATGATTTCATTAGCCTCGGTGGGCATCTCTCCCAGTTCTGCTCTAATATTCTCGATGGCTTTCTTACTTCTTTGAACCAGTTCATTTTTCTCAAACATAATTTGTATCATTGGACATATTTCGGTCATAGACTTGGTATCATTGAATATTTGAGTTCTTGGAGGTTCTCAATCTCCTTTTTGAGCCTGCTAATCTCTGTTTCCTGTAGATTCATCTCTTCCATAGATTTAGCCAGTTCAACAGTCTTTTCCAGAGACGTCAGTGGATTTGCCAATGGAATTTCTGCTAGTGATGTTGTGCTCACTCCTAAGAGTGTAACTACACTCAATGGAATGACTTCCATGGGTTTTGACTGATCTTTCTCTTTCAATAGTTTCTCTAGTTTAGCTTCTGTTTCCTTCAATTGTGCATTCTGCTCCATGATCAACTTAAGCATCTCATATTTTTCTCCTTCTATCTCCACTATTTCCTTATCCTGAGAGTCTACTGTTGGTGGCAGCTTCAATTATTTCTTCAGAGATGCTATTTCGGCATTTTTCTTTTTGATCATCTCCTCGACTGCTTTCACATTCGAGGGATCATATCCGATCTTGAGGACTAGTTCTTCCAATGTATTAATCCTATTATCCTTGGTAAAGGATGATATTTTTTCCAAATTCAACTGCGTCTAGACATTATTCAGAGACACTTGTAATTTGGAGGCAGCAGTGGAAGCATGTGCCAACGTGGAGAAAACCATTTCTCCAGTTTGCCTATGCAGATCTATTTGATCAGCTGGATGCACATCCTTAGTTTGGAATTCAAAATTTTCCCTTTTGTAATTGGTGATTACCTTTGGGTATTGCACCTGTGGTTGGATAAATGCCATGTGCATTATGCCCTTCTCAGTGTCAAATGCTGACAACAGCCTGTGTTGTGTAGTCGACGTTTGCTTCCAGAACTAAGCATATGTGCTGCTGGTCAGCATCTAATTCTTTTTCTTGATCAAATCATATTTCTCAAAAATACTCAACTTCGATCCTATTTTTCCTGGTTGGTTGACTGGTGGAGTATCTATAGGCTTCTTTGGAAATACCGAGGTTATGATATTCTTGCTGCTTGTACTAAGGAGTGACGGATCCACCTCCATCATTGTAGTGGATGGAATTGCCTTTTCTCCAGCCGTGTCAGGAGCCTGAGTGGTTTTCGGCCTCTTTGTGTGCAATCGGAACTCCTCAGATGATACTTCAATGACAAAAGGTGAAGTGTCCTTCCTGGGCCTTTTCTCCTTTGGAGCCTGTGGTGTAGTCATCTGTGAAACAATGACCGAAGGGTCATGTTGTTCTACCTCAACCAGTGTGTTTGGGTCCCATTCTGTCTGGTTTGCAAACTACTCGACCTCAGGCCTAGATATGTGAACATACGAGATATTCTTATTTTTTATTCTCATCTCAAAAATTATCCCGCACAGATCATAGTGCCATGTGAAACTGACAAAAAAATTCATTTCTTTTAGAAATCTATCTGCTTCCTCCCCATCGCCTCGACTGTTGCAGATGAAAGATCCAATCTGCCCTTTGATTCTGAGCTGCTGCTTCTTCTTCAAAGACACAAAATGTATGTTGTCTGAGTTTATCATCTGCCTTATGTATTCCAGGGTGAAAATTATAATAGGTAAGTACTTGGGTAGTTTATATGGGTCCAATTTGCACCCATAGACTCTGATCTTAGTATGATTTTGGTACAAGTACCAATCACCAGTATTTGTACGGTCCGAGAGATGTAGAATCCTTTGAATTTCGTCATTAATTCTGGGTTCAGGTATACCGCTGAGCATACTGACCACTGGGTGGTAGAACTACTCAATGAACTATTTGAAACTAAATTCTGTGGAGTTATGTCTGAGAAGAGAATTCCATGTTGTTAATGCCTGTGGTCTACCATCCTTGTTCATCTTCCGCATAGAAAAATAAAATTTGTCTGCTTGGAAGAAAACGAACAGGTATGCCAGTATTGCAACATACCTTAACATACCTTCTGTGGTGAAATTTATGAATTGTTCATGAATGTTGTCCGCCAGGAATGTGTTGTAGTTGAACTATGTAGTGGGTTTCTCATCGGTGGAGAAAATAGACAGAAATCCCAAAATGGGTTCATCTACCCATTGATCTGAAAAATAACCAAGCAAGGCACATAGTGACGTGATGACCTAGTTTCCTTTTATTGAGAATAGGGAGGAAGGATATGGGGGATTTGTAGTGGGGAGCTAAGTAGATTGTGGAAGAAAAATCTCAAAAATCTGATCTCTTTGAGGAAATGATAGCTTCTGGTAGAGCTTTGTGATGATTTCGAGGTTAAAAGGTGAGGCATAGTCAGCTCAGGATATCTGCATCATCTGGTTGATGGTTTCTGGTGTGATGAGGAAAAGAATTTCCCTAGATGAGGACACAATGGATATTTGTTCAGGGAGATAATGGTCTTGGCACTTGAGGGCGAATTCTACGAAGTGGTGAATTTGGGGGAAAAGATAGAAAGGTAGGTTGGACTCCCAGAGCCCAATTTCATCACTCTGGTCTAGGAAAACTTCTTTGAGCCATGACTGTAGGTTTGCGAAGTCGAAATCGCATCTTCTATCTATGATTAAGTAGTCTTTTTCATCCAGAGGAATCCTATTGAGGTCGATAGGAGGTAGGAGAAAAGGATTCTCTTCACCTTCTATTCTCTTTGACTTTGGTGCCATCACTGTAACAATACCTGTAAATAAAACAAAGGTTAGTGGGGGCGGCTATAGATGTGGGAGGCTCACTGTAATGGAGAGTAAAACGGGGAAAATTATCTGGTGCGATGACTGGGTAAATGGTGAGGAAGTGAAGGGTGAGGGTATTTTTGAGTAAATGGGTATCCATTGGGCACGGGAGATAGGTCAGCTGGTTAACGGATAAGTTAGCCAGTAATAAATAGCCAACGGGTCACTTAGAGTGTGAGCTGGTAGGTGACAATGATTGAGGCATACAACTAAGTGACATGGTGGTTATTGATTGGGGAAAAAGACCATGGTGAAAGGACTTGCCACAGGTGAACGAGGGAGAAAGACTGACAGAGTTATGGGAGGTGACTCTTATGGAAAAAGTGGATAATGACATCATGAGGTGATGAGGTATGTTAGACAGTAATAGGTGGTGGGATTTGGGACCAATGGATTCATGCTACGTATAGATAGGGGGCCCGCCAGAGTAAAATTCCATTCCAGACCCCCCCCCCCAACCATTAAAGGTAGATCAGTTCGGGGGGTCTAAAAAATACCATGAGCCATTGTTCTATGTCCTTTCCTTTCGACCGCAAATCCATGCGCGATCTTTAAAACACATTTCGAAACACCCCCCCCCCCTCCATTAAAATCAGAATGGATGGGGGGGTCTGGAATCCAATATAGACCGTAGATCAAGGCGCTGAAGCTTGAGCTGTCCATATGTGTGCATATATTATTTCTGATTCCAGACACCCCCCCCCCCACCGTTAAAGTTAGAATGGTTGGGGGGGTCCGGAAGGACTTGTCCACCATAGATCTGGGCATGAACATCTAAGCCATTCATACATAAGCTACGCATAATTGTGAGCGCGAAGGAATATGCACCCAGAAAAACTTAGGATAAGTGCATATCGTGGGTTTTCCCAAGCTTTCCCATGTCTCTATCACCAAGGGGTTAGACAACCAACCTTTTAAACATCCAAGACATGGTTCAACATTGATTATCGAGTTGGTTTTATTGAAATAAAGCAAACTACCCTATGTTCTAACCTAATTACCTATGACAATTAGCCCAGATTAGGCAGTCTGACCAGATTTATTCACTAACTAACCTAGATCACTTTGCTAAGATTAAACAGTTTAGCCAAGCTTATTCACTACTCCTATCAACATCAATTTAAAATAACTTGGCCATGCTTAAAAGGTATGGACCAAGTCATTGTTATTGCATGGGGCTCTATTGAATTTCTTTTATGCCCTCTTTTATTCTTTTCTTTCTTTTTCTTTTTCTTTTCTTTTTCTTTTCTTTTTCTTTTTCTTTATTTTTCCTCAAATTATTTGCAGAATGAAAAATCATTTGACAAACAAAAATGCTAAAGAGATAACATTTTAGTCACTAGTTGATCCTATAAATTATTGGGTTATAACAATGGCTCCACCTGGGGATGGTACTCTCCTTGTGAAGTGCCAAGAATCATGATTCCTAATGTTCTGAAACTTTCTCCATAGTCGCCTTTGTTGCTTGATCATTTTTATTTTGAAAATTGGAAGAAGTTTTCAGTGGCTTAGGATCTTCTCTTCGAGCTTCAACCATCTGATCAAAGTTATTCACTCAGAAACTTGCAAGAAAAAAGAAAGTGGTTTGTACAATGAAAAGTGTGACCTCAAGTCCCTACTGAGGCGGTGAATAATGCTTCAACATTCTGCCATTTACATGTCCTCCTGGCAGATCTGTCCCATCACTGATGTTGAGCAAGAAGGCATTATTTCCTCTAAATGATTGAATCATGTATGGTCCCTTCCATAGACTATCAAATTTGCCATGCTTTCCCTTGTCTTCATTTCAAGAATCCCATCTTAGCACCAAGTCACCTAGCTCAAAATTATCTTCTTGGTTCTTTTGTCAAATATCTTCTTAATGCTTTATTGTATTACTTGAGTCTTGTTGTATACTTCTTCCCTGGACTCCTACAAATGGATCATCTGGTTTATCCTTCTTTGGGATTCGTTCGGCTTGGCTTGCATGTCTTGCAACAATTTAATGACAGGAACTACTAAGGAAGTGGGAAAAACTGCTTATGTGCCATAGACTAGCTGATATGGTGACATACCAATTGACCTTTTGGTGGTTAGTCTGTTGGCCCATAGTGCAAAAACCAACTTGTTATGCCACGACTTTTTGTTTTCTTGATAATGTTTACTAGGGTTTTATTTGATTATTCCACCAGCCCATTTCCCTGAGGGTAATAAGATGTGGAATGTCCCAAACCAATATGATACTGGTTGCAGAAATCTATGAGTTTCTTAGATCGAAAAGCAGTTGCGTTGTCGGTTATAATCTTTCTAGGACATCTAAAATGGGACAAGATATTATTTTCAAGAAATTTAATAATGACAGAATCAGTAGCTTGCCTGCTTGCTACCACTTCGATCCATTTTGTGAAATAATCTGTGGCAGTAAGAATCCACCTGTGCTGGCCCGAAGAGGGAGGATGTATTTCTCCGATGAATTCTAATCCCCATTGATGGAAAGGGGCTTCAATGGAGATTAGTTTTAGGGGTAGAGGAAGAAGTTTCATTTTGCCCTCGAACAACTGACATTTATGACACGAAGTCACTTTATGATGCACATTGGTGAATAGTGTTGGCCAATAGAATCTAGCTCTGAGGATTTTATTAGTTGTGCTCTTCGAGGTCAAATGACGACCATAGTATCCTACATGAAAATCCTGCAATGCTTTGTCAGCTTCATCCTTCAATAGACAATTTAACAAAATACCTCCAGGATCTTTCCAATACAGATTGCCTTCTAGAATGAAAAATTTTAATGCTTTCAATTTCAAAAACCTATCTTTAGTTTTGGTCAGACCAGGGGGAGATTTTAAATTATGCAAAACAAATATCAGGTCTGCGTACCATGGAGAGTTCAGAAATACCTCTTTCATGCTTGGAGTCGACTGCTCACCCTGTTCATCTACTGCAGCTAAGAAATTAATGTCAAAAGAATGGAAATTTGATTCAGCCATTAACTTTGCTATACCTTGACCTTTAATCAGTTTAGTAGGCTTAATCTCTATGTCATACTCTAGAATGATAGCAATCCATTTTTCTCTTCGGCCATCTAGATTGTCCTAGGTTAAAATGTCTTTTACTACCACATTCGGAACATATGCAATGGTGTGGGAATGGAGAATGTATACTCTAAAATATTTTATGGCTTTCACCAAGGCAAAAGCTTATTTCTCCATTATTTTATAATTCAAAGCAACATCTCTTAAATCTTTACTGAAAAATGTTATGGGTTGTTCATACCCTTCGTTGCTTTTCTATAGTAATACTGCTGCAATGGTATGTTCGGAGGCAAAAGAAAAAAGATAAAAATCTTTGGTGAAGTCATGACTGATCAAGACTAGAGCCTGCGTGAGTGCACATTTGACTTGTTCAAACGACTTCTTGGAGTCTGTGTCCCATTTTATTTTTGTGTCCTTTTTTAACATGTTTGTGATGTTCCTGAGAAGCTTGGCTAGGTTGGGTATGAATCTTCGAAGAAAGTTTATTTTTTCGATAAAAGACTGTAGCTCTTTGATATTTCTTGGGTGTTCTAATCTCTGAATGGCCTCGATTCTGTTGGGGTCTATATTAATTCTGTGCTTAGAGATTATGTGCCCTAGCAGTTTACCTTCCTCTAATATAAAAAGGCTCTTCTTAGGATTCAAAGAAATCCCAAATTTCCTGCATTTCTCAAAAACTTGTCTGAGATGTCGTAAGTGCTCGTCATCAAATTGGGAAAACACAGTTACGTTGTCCAGATAGATAACAATAAATTTGCTAAGTTATTCCACAAAAGAGATGTCCATCACTCTCTAGAAAGTGGCCCCAACATTCATCAACCTGAAAGGCATTTTCACATACATGAAAGTACCCCAAGGTGTTCTGAAAGCTATTTTCTCTTGGTCATCTGGGTGAACAAGGACCTGATTATAACCTGAGAACCCATCCAGTAAAGAGATTCGACTGGATCTAACTACCTTTTGTAATATGTGGTCCATTTTTTGTAGTGGGTAGTTGTCCTTCAGAGAGACCTTATTCAGATTTCAAAAATCGATGCAAAGCTTGATTTCTCCAGATTTCTTTCGGGTTGGGACCAAATTTGAAACCCATTTGGAAAATCATAATCGAACTATGATTTTAGCATCGTACATTTTTTTGATTTCTTTTTCTATCAGGGGAAGTAGCTTGGGATTTATTCTCCTAAGTTTCTGTCTAAAAGGTTTTTGATCCTCTTTTATTGGAATCCTATGTTGTATGATCTGGTGTCATAAGCTTTCAAATCCTCGTAACCCCAGGCAAATACGTCCGAATATTCCTTGAAAAGATCAATGTATTTGAGTTTCTGCTCAGGGGGTAATGATTTGGAAAGTTTTACCATCTTGGGTTTCTCTTTTGTCCCTATATTACAATCTTCTACTTCCTGACCACTGGCTTTGATTTTAGGTTTTTTAGCTCCATCATTAAAATCAAATAGGTCTTCTAAAGGAACTAAACCCCTAGGTAAAACATTACCTTTTAAATGAAAAACATCAGCTTCTATCTCATCCTCACCTAACTCTCCTGAATCTATCTTATTTACACTATCATTTCCAAAATCAGGTCTTTTTACATTTTCATCCTCATTTTCTAAGTCTATGTTTGTACACTCGAAATCATTTTTACATTGTAGAAAATATTCAATTTGATCATCATTACCAAATACCTGCCATTATCTAATGTTGTCTGGAATAGTTGGTCTGTTAAGGTCCTAACCCGCACATAGGTAGATCAATGTATTCGGATGTAATAAAGGTCAATATTAATAAGGCCTTTCAATAAAATAGAATAAAGCGGATGTAAGAAGACCTAATAGAAGCTTTCACTTCTAGAAGGATCTTCCTCTAGATGCTTCTCTTAATAGACATATTTAGTATGAATAAGGGGTGAGGGTATGAGAATCCTAGCTTGGAGATTATTGTAACAAAGAATTGCTCGACTGGAGGTTGCCCCCTCGAAGAGGCCTGTGAACATTGCTTTCTGAATCAAAGTGCTTTTTCTATTGCTATTTTGTATATCATTTCTCTGTATTGTGAAGATTATACTAGATATTTTACTGTTATTCTGCCATTTCTATCATTTTATTTCTGTTTTTCATATTTTATATAACTGGTATCTTGCAAGTGGTATCAGAGCACTTTCCTTAGCAGAAATTGTGGGTAATTTTTTTTTCAGGGTAGAGACATATTCCGGCATCTTTAAGCCACAAAGATTTGTCGTTACACGCATAAACCCGTGGTTGAGGGATTCATACACGCAAGCAATACAAGTGGTTCTTAAGCGCACATCTGTTGGTCACCCTTGTAACCCCTGTTGGTACCCCTTCAAGTGGTAGTGCATCAGACAACACTTGTCTATGGATCAACCTAGATTTCCTGAAGCCCTCTTTAGATAAACCTATCAGCCGTCGGACTGCTATAGTGTCACCGAGAACAGCACTCGGGAAGATACTGTCTAGTACCTGGATAGTCGGGTAGTATGGCTAAGGGTATGGTCTATCCTCCTTAGTTAGTGCCCTGAGATATTGGGCCGAGTACTATTGTTGGACCCCACACGTATATCAAAGAGCTATAGCATAGGGAAAACCCTTGTTTGTAGAACCCTTGAATACCTAACCCTTGGGGAACATAAACAAATTAAACCGGCGAGATCTATTGACGCACATCTGTGTTCGGGTTGCTAAGTAAATACTCTCCGGTTCATAATTTGGGGATTTCAGCACTACAACATTCTTCAGACCAAAGTATAACCCCACAGCTGTAAAAAAAAAAAAAAAGTCTTGAAAATTTTTCACCATTATTTGAGACCTATTCCATTAGATTCATCTCTTCTCCCTTATCACATTCATCCATATCATTTTTATACAAAAAATTATGACCCTGCTCGCTCCTTTTTTAGTTCACCCATCCTCATGGCTCATACCCGTAGCCAAGAACTAGAATCTCATTTCAACACCTTGCAATATGGTTTACTCAAGACCCAACAAGAAGTGCAACAACTCAGTGCTACTATTGCCTCCCGTGATGCCTCCATAAATGCATCCGTAAATGTAGCCATGCAGTCCGCAATGGCAGAATTCAAACACGAACTGACCACCCAGCTTGAATCTCTATTTTCATCACTCTGCACCAAACTCAAGATCCCTACCGATGACTCTTTTCCTAATGCACATAAAAAGACTGAAGGTGAAACTTCTTCCAATTCCTTTCAACCCCATCACTTTCAAAGGGACATCCACCTTCCGTGGGTGGATGTAACCAAATTTGATGGCTCAGACCCCACTGGTTGGGTCACCCAAATGGAGCATTATTTCTCTCTCTACAACATTACAGATGACTTGGCCAAACTCCGGTATGGTGTTCTCCATCTAGATCAAGAACGCTGGCAATGGTGGCAATGGCGAAAAACTTCTCGTCAAGGGTATATTGCTTGGACCCAATTTGTTGCTGAGCTTTATGAACTCTTTGATACCGACACCAACCATTTGTGTCGTTTGACAAAATTGAAGCAATCAGGCACAGTAGAAGACTTCATAGTTGCATTTGAGCGTCTGGCTTTTCGAACAGAGGGCATGACTGATGCTTTCTTTCGAGAGTGTTTTATCAGTGGCCTCAAGGAGGATATTCGGGCCCATGTCCTCATGGCTAGACCTATGACTTGGGTGGAGGCTACCAAAAAAGCTAAATAATCACAACAAATTGTTTCCTCTCAAAACCGTAAGCCTTCCTTTCTTTCCCGCCCTAAACCAGTAAACCCCACTACTCCCTCCGCCCCATTAAAAATCCAAAAATTGACCAGGACTGAAATGGTTGAACGCCATCTCAAAGGCCTCTGTTATAATTGTGATAACAAATATTTTCAAGGCCACAAATGTAAGGAACAAAAGCTCTTTATGGCCATATCTAAGGATATTCAGGAAGAAGATGTTGACACTCCCCCTGTGCCCGAGTCACCAGAAATTTCTAACATACACCCTCCCTACGACCCTCCCAAAGTGGAACCAATCATTTCCCTCAATGCTCTCACCGGCTTCTGTGCCCCCCAAACCCTCAAGTTAATTGTTTACATCAAGCACCGAAAGGTCATCATTCTGGTTAATAGTGGCAGCACCCACAATTTTATTCATCGCTGCATTTCCCAAGAAACCCATTGCTACATCCATGCTATCAACAATTTCCAAATCATGATTGCCAATGGTGATTCTATGAAATGTGGAAGGCACTGTGAAAATGTGCGTCTCCAAATAGGTGACTACCACCTCAAATCCCATATGTTTTCTATTGACATGGGCGATTGCAACATTGTGTTGGGTGCAGAATGGATAAGGACTTTGGGTCCCATTCTCATGGATTTTCAGAACTTAACCATGCAATTCGACCAAGGAGGCCACAAATATAAATTTCAAGGCATCACTGCTGGTTCACCTGAGGTCATCATTTCTCATCGCATGGAAAAACTACTCAAAAAAGGTCATTCGGGTGTCATTGCCCAACTCCACGCCATACAAGCCACAGAGACCCCACCAGTGCCCCAAGACCTCCAAGCCCTCCTTTCTAAACATCAAACAGTATTTTCCACTCCCCAAGGACTCCCTCCTTCCCACGGTGTCCATGATCATTCCATTCCCCTTGTCCCAGGAAGCCTTCCCCCCAATATACGTCCATATAGCCACCCCTTTGAACAAAAAAATGAAATTGAAAAAATGGTCCAGGAACTCCTTCTTGCCGGAGTCATCCATCCTAGTATGAGCCCTTACTCCTCTCCAGTCGTCATGGTACTGAAGAAATAAGGTTCTTGGAGAATGTGTCCTGACTTCTGTGCTCTCAACAAACTAACCATCAAAGACAAATTCCCCATTCCTTTCATTGATGACCTCCTGGATGAATTAAGTGGTGCCCAATTCTTTACCAAACTTGATCTTCGCTTGGGCTATCACCAGATACATATGAAAGAGGATGACATTCCCAAGATAGCCTTTCACACTCATGAGGGCCACTATGAGTTTTTGGTCATGCCCTTTGGTTTGTGTAATGCCCCCTCCACCTTCCAGAGCCTCATGAACCATGTCTTCCGCCCTTTTCTTCATCATTTTGTCTTAGTTTTCTTTGATGATATCCTCATATATAGAAAAACCTGGATGAACCATCTTACTCATGTGGATCAAGTTCTCTTCCTACTTTCTCAACACCATCTTTTCTTGAAACAGTCCAAATGTGCTTTTGGTGCCTCAGAAGTAGAATACTTGGGTCATCTGGTGGGAAAGGATGGCGTCAGGGTGGACCCAAAAAAGATTGAAGCTATGCAAGACTGGCCACACCCAAAGACTCTCAAAAGCTTGGCCTCACAGGGTATTATCGCAAGTTCATTAAGAACTATGGAAAGATTGCAACACCTCTCACGGATCTCCTCAAAAATAACTCTTTCACTTGGACTCCAGCAGCTTCTCAAGCTTTTCAAACCTTGAAGACGGCCATGTGCACCACTCTGGTTCTGTCCCTTCCCAACTTCACAAAGACCTTTGTGCTATAATGTGACGCCTCACGGAAAGGAATCGGCAATGTCCTTATGCAAGAGGGTCGACCTTTGGCCTTCACTAGCAAGCAACTGTCTGAAAAGAATCTGGGCAAACCCATTTATGAAAAAGAAATGTTGGCGATTTTGCATGCTATTGAGTTGTGATGTCCGTATCTCTTGGGGCAACGCTTCCAAATTAAGACAGACCATCAAAGCTTCAAGTACTTTCTGGAACAATGCATTTCCTCCTAGGAACAACAAAAATGGGTGACTAAGCTCTTTGGATATGATTATGAGATCATTTACAAGAAGGAAAAAGACAATGTCATGGCAGATGCACTGTCCCAGAAATATGAAGATGAAGGATCCCTTTTTTCTCTTTCCTTCATTGTACCTAATTGACTCCAAGCTGTGTGCGAGGAATGGCTTCAAGATCCGAAATTTTTTCATCTGATCCAGCAACTGCAGAACAAGGCTCCAGCTCCCCTAGGATAATCCTGGCTCCAGGATGAGCTTCGATACAAAGGTCACTTGTATTTATGTAAACAATCCAAGATCAAATCCACGGTGCTTTCTGAGCTTCATGCTACACCCACAGCGGGGCACTCAGGGTTCACCAAAACATATGACCAAGTCAAACATTCCTTTTTCTGGGATGGTATGAAACAGGACATCCGTAGGTTTGTCACTGAATGTGAGGTGTGTCAACGCAACAAGGGAGAAACAATCAAATCTCTAGGAACCCTCCAACCGCTTTCTATTCTCCCTACTATTTGGAAGGATCTCTCTATGGACTATATTACAGGCTTACCCAAATCAGGGAATAAATCAGTCATAATGGTGGTGGTGGATCATCTTTCCAAGTATGCTCATTTTTGCGCTCTTCCCCACCCATTTACTGCATCCACGGTGGCTCAAATTTTCATGGACCAGGTCTTCAAGCTGCATGGCATGCCGCACTCTATTGTTTCCGATCGAGACCCAACTTTCACAAGCAATTTTTGGTAGGAATTTTTTAAGCTACAAGGCACAGAATTGCATCTCAGCTCAGCTTATCATCCCCAAATGGATGGTCAAACGGAAG
>JASDQU010100358.1:181130-192759 GCA_032191745.1 Picea mariana
CCCCCCCCCCCCACCCCACTGTTAAAGGTAGAATGGTCGGGGGGGTTTGGAAAGACTTGTCCACCATATATCTGGGCATGAACATCTGATCCGTTCATACATAAGCTGTGCATAATTGTGAGCGCGAAGGCATATGTGCCCAGAAAAACTTAGGATAAGTGCATATTGTGGGTTTTCCCAAGCTTTCCCATGTCTCTATCACCAAGGGGTTAGACAACCAACCTTTTAAACATCCAATACATGGTTCAACATTGATCATCGAGCTGGTTTTATTGAAATAAAGCAAACTACCCTTAGTTCTAGCCTAATTACCTATGACAATTAGCCGAGATTAAATTGTTGGACTAAGATTAGGCAGTCTGACTAGATTTATTCACTAACTAACCTAGATCACTTGGCTAAGATTAAATAGTTTAGCCAATCTTATTCACTACTCCTATCAACATCAATTTAAAAGAACTTGGACATGCTTAAAAGGTATGGACCAAGTCATTGTTATTGCATGGGGCTCCGTTGAATTTCTTTTATGCCTTCTTTTATTCTTTTCTTTTTCTTTTCTTTTTCTTTTTCCTTCTTTTTCCTCAAATTATTTGCAGAATGAAAAATCATTTGACAAACAAAAACACTAAAGAGATAACATTTTAGTCACCAGTTGATCCTATAAATTATAGGGTTATAATAGGTTATGATATCTACCCCATTAATCCATATGTAGAATGCATTCTTGTTGTTTCTTGTTTGTCTTTTGGTGAATGCAGGTCAACCTTGGGAAGATACTTGTAGTTGGGAAACAACCGAGCACAAAAGGATCGACACCAGATGCAAAGTTTAAGGTAGGACTACTGGATCCCTATATTTTTCTTTTTATGCATGATTATGCGGTAATGTCAGGATAGTTGTTAAAAGTATGAGACTTTAGACGGTTATCTCTGCCTGCACTTTAGAACCCTAGTGTAGTCCGTAGGGGGTTTTCTCGCTTACTTTAGAATTGGTGACCATACTGGGGAAGCCTATAGGGTTTTTTGGGGATATTCTTTTTGGGTGTTTTAATTTGTTTAACTGCCTTTTTGAGTTTTTATAAGTTTTTGTGTCTTTAAGGGATTTTGGTCTTCAATACTAGTACTCCTTGCCTGGTTTTCTTGACTGTTAGTTTTCAATTTTTTTAGAAGTTCAGTGGTGTACACAGCCTATAGTGGCTATACATGCATACATACTTTCCCTACCTTTGGACAACCCGCATACATACGCAAGCTATTGAAGTGTCAGTGGCGTGCTTGTGTTGAGAATGTTTTTTTTTTTTTTTAAGAAGAGGTAGTCATCCTCTTCCCTTTCAGAAGTCATAATTCTCAGTGGTTTTCTTGATCTAGTCCTGGTGTGTGTTATAGTAGTCTATATCCTTGGTCTGACCTCAGTATTTATCTTTTCTTTACCAAAGTTTTCTTGTGATTTCTTTATTAGGATTTTTAAAGGAGCTTGTGAGTCTATTCTGATCTACCTGTTTGGTATTGTCAGTGACTCCCTGTGATCCGCAATGGGACAAAACTCATTTGTTGGTCTTGTCTTGTCTTCATTTTTCCCTTTTTTTCTTTAGAAAAAAAGAAAATAATTCATTTTCAAATTTCTTGTTTTGAAGCATAAAATAAAATAAAAAAACATTTTTCATTTCTTTGTTTGGTAAAAGTAGTTTAGCTTCATTGTTTTATTTATCAAAGAAGAATAAAGTTTTTCTTAAGTTTTTTATTTGAATTCTTAAGACATTAAGTAGCTCGTAGTCGAGTGAAAATCTTGTTTTGGGTTTTTCTTTTTAAATATCTAAGAAAAATAGTTACGAAAATTTTGGGGAAAGAGTTTTAATTTGGCAAATCTTTATTTGTGAAGAAGAAGTAGTTTGTTTTTAGTTTCATCTTATGATCATCTCTTTCATCTCTTAAAGAACATCACTAGTTTCACTTTCGTCCCCTTTGACTGAAGACAACCACTAAAATTGACATTTAATTAAAAGTTATTAGACTTTTTGTTTGTAGGGTCCATCAATTTAGTTTAGGCTAGAGCCTTGATTTATGATTGGAGAGGAAACTCTTCAAGGCTACAAAAACAAACATAAGAGTCTATGCTATGGAGTGCCTAAAAGTCTAGTAACTGTGAAATTTATTCGTGACCCCCCTCCAACATAGGGGCTAAACACGAGGTCATGTGTGGAAAGGTGGTGGAGATAACCCCTCCAAAGCTGGACCAAACATAGTGGGGAATACATATAGAGAGCTTATCTTGGGATTTGGATGATAACATTTTCCACGGAGCTTCATGGGTCTCGAATTCATTTGAGGTCCTCAGTCATCTTCCGGAACACTTTATTTCGATACCCTTGATAGGTTTCAGGCTTGATACCATGCTCATTGCAGTCCACCTGACTATCAACTGTATTCACCTGGTGACTGTTCGCGTGCTGGAAACTTAGTTTCCTTTATCTTAGTGACTTACACAGGTAACTGTGGGGGTATACCACGGTACCTAGGGAAGACATTGGGCCATGCTTTGCAGAGTATACCTAGAGGGTGATTCCGTATTTGATTTTCACTTGCACTGGTAAGTTTCTCTAGTGTTGGCTGGTGTAACTATTCTTCCAACTAGCTAGTGATATTCTTGTCTTATCTCATAGGAGAGTTTTCTAGTGTGTGTTGATCTTTAACGTTAATAGAAATCCCTAGTGTTTCATTGATCTTCTCACACCATAGAGGAATAGGAGCTCTGTCGATCACAAAGGCTTCTTGGCTTGCCACCGTTTGATCTGGAGCCACCCCCGCCACCGCTAAGGCGAAGACTAGACCAACAAGGGTCTTTTGAGGCAACGAGGCCATAGGTTACTGTGCCTGACTCATCATCGAGAAGAGAAAATTTGATTTTGGAGGAACCAACCATTTATGACCTTGGAGAAGAATCTCTTGGTCTATATAACCCTCTGATCATTGATCTATCGGCACCCATCGTCGTACAGGTTGATCCTTACGAGAGTCAGGTAGTGTCACAAGCAGCGATGGAGACAAATGTTGCTACTTCTTCAGATAATCCTCATACTCCCTCTACGACTGTCACTATAGGGGTTTTTCTACCTCCTAACCAAATTTCATCAGTACAAACTACTACAGTCTCAACCACCTCTACCTCAGAAAATGGTCTGATTCCGTCTATGGCGGCGATCACTGCTCCTTTCACCCAGAGTGTGACAGGCCCTCCGTTCTCATACAGGATGCCTTGTTTCGATATGAACTATGTACTTTCCTACTCCACTCTATAGACTTTAGTTCTGGGGGAAGGGAGCTTGAACACTCCTCAAAAAGGATCCATGGGGGGCACTTCAGTTGCCTATAATGCTTTCCCTTACGGAGGGGTTCATATACCTCCTTCGTCCCCTTCGCTTGGCGGTGCTCACCAGAACTCCGCTGGGTTGAACGTAAACTATAGTTCATTTGGAGTAGGTAGTCAAGGACTTCCTTCTTATAGCATGCCATTAGGTTCGACGTCATTCTCTTTGTTTGGCGTGTTTGGCAACAACGCATTCTCATCAGCTGTCATCTCGGCTGGGGGCAACCCTTGTTTTGCATCATAGATTCTTCTATAGGGTATTATTCCTACAAAGGGGGCACACACTTCTAAAGGACCTTGGAAT
Organism: Picea mariana; assembly: GCA_032191745.1. Lineage (NCBI taxonomy): Eukaryota > Viridiplantae > Streptophyta > Pinopsida > Pinales > Pinaceae > Picea > Picea mariana. The sequence continues at coordinate 184,798 of JASDQU010100358.1, forward strand.
CCATGGTAGGGATCAATTCCCTCATCAGGGATGTCGACTAGGGGAAACCCCTTCCATATCCAATGGAACCCCAGACAAGGCTCAGGACCTATGCCTGTTAGATCGATAGGGGAAAACACTTTCCATAATCCTTGGAATACAATGCAAGCCCAACCCTCTGCATCCTACTACGGGATTCAACTAATGACATATCAACAAGAACAGAATCCATATGTTGGTCATGAACATGGTTTCTAATAGAACCCTAGCTAGAAACCTAACGTTTCCTGGCAACCTGGTGCCAGCCAAACTCTAGGCTCCTTTTTCCCTAATTATAATCAACAACCCAAATTATCGTTTCTGGAAACTCTGCACTTGCCCAACTTGACAAGGTTATTAAACAACCCTATATTTCATGATCCTCGTTGACCTCCCATGCCAACCAAGTTTCCTTTGAGCATTCCAAAGTTTGAAGCTAAGCTTAATGAAGATCCATGCGATCATGTGACTACCTTCCATTTATGGTGCTCATCCAACTCATTGAGAGACAAATCCATCCAGTTGTGTTTGTTTCAACACACTCTCATCGAGAGTGCTGCGAAATGGTACATTGAGATTGACCACTCAAGATACTCTACCTTTGGAGAATTGGAAATGGTTTTCTTAAACCATTTTCAATTACCTATGAGATACAATGCTGGCACCGAACTACTGGCCAACTTTGAGCAGACAAAGGTGGACCGTATCTCCTATCACATCTGAGAATGGAGATGCTAGAAGAGTTTTATAAAAGTACCAGTCCCACCATCATTCCTGCTTGAGTTCTTCCTTAAGTATTTTTTACCTCAGTTATCCAAAGACGTAGCAATGCTAGGGGTCTTTTAAGAAGAAGAAGCGATAATGAGATCTCAACAACTAGAATTGATTTACTCTCAGTCTGGTTTACTTTATGAAGTTTTTCCAGATGCACCATGGTCGATTCTTGACAAGACCAGATAGAGATCTGGACCACATGCCGATGGTATTGTTGGTTCAGTGAAAACAAAGCCCACTGATTGGCCATCAAATAAATTACAGCAGTTGTCAATATAGCATACAACGACCAACCAGACCATTGGTTGAGTTTCTCCCCCTACTCAAAAATTGGATGAACATAATGTGCAATCGACAAACCTGAAGGCCACCCAACAGCATGATGAAAAGAAGAAACAAAGAAATAAGGGTAAGGGGGAGAAGAAGCCTACCAATAATGTTGGCGGGGGAAACATAAAAGAGAAGAATTTGAAATATCTATGTAATATTTGCATGGAATACCACCTGAATCACATGCACCCTCGGCTTGCGGAGGCCCAGAAGTTATTGGCATAGTAGCATCCTGCCGCATTAACAAACCCATTTCCACATGGGCAAAACTTAACTCAAGCCTCTTTGAGCGTGGAAGGGGGCAGTCAAGGACCCCCTCCATCTTCGAGTAATCCTTCATCTGTGAATGTGTATATGTCGAAAGGTGATGCTCATATAGCAACTAGGGCACATGATTACAAAATTCCAAGTACTTTAGAGAAGGGTAAAGAATCTAGAAACGCACCTATTCCTCTTCAGATTTAGAAGAGGCTGGGTCAAATAATGACATGCATCCCCAAAGGTGTGTTCAAGAAATATTCTCATAATCCAAATTCAAGGGCCACCCAGAACTACTCTATGGTGGAGGATTTGTCTCAAACCCCTTGTGCAGTGTCTACTTTGGAGGTCCTCCAGAGCTGCCCTTCCCAGAGAAAGTCTCTATTATCTTCCTTAGGATTTGCTGAGACATGTAATTTGGGAATGATCATTCTTGATACGACCGACTTAAAACCTCGCCTTCCTTACCACATGGCATTTTAGATAGTAGTGGCTTACACCACAAAATTTTTTACCTAGAACATTTTCTGCATGGTGGTTGATGAGTGTGCCTCGACATGCATGATGTCGTTGGTGTGTTGGAAGGCCATTTTCCAACCCATTTTATCTCCATCACCTACTCCTCTTACCTATTTTGATGATCGTTCATTCCGACCACATGGAATCATCCCCTCTTTCCCTGTGAAGTTAGGGGGGAAGACTGTGTGCATCAAGGTTGAAGTGGTTGATGTGTCTCTCAACTACAATCTCTTGTTAGGAAGGAGTTGGACCTATGCTATGAAAGCAGTGGTCGCTATAGTTTTCTAGGTCTTGTTGTTTTCACATGAGAGTCAGATCATGTCCATTGATCAGTTGTCTTTCTCCCGTCTCGACCCTTAATCGGGGGAATCTGCAGTCCCGATGATTGATAACCCTTAGCCCGACATCATCAACGTAGAATTTTTTTTGTTCCCACCTTTGATGGGTACTTTCTATTAGCCACCTCCTCCCAGTGACCTTAAGCTCATATCAACTGTCCCCAACCAGCCTAAAGTTGAAAATTTTCAAGTCTCATCTTTTAGTATGACTTACTTTGATGATCCATGGACTCTTCCTTCCCCGTAAACCATGATGGAAGGGATAGGGCACCATGGCATGGCCATGCCTTTAGAAGCTTGCCTTTATGGCAAGCTTCTGTCAATCCCAATCTGACTCCTGCACAGGAGTTAGATCGGACTCTCAAGCCTATTTGGGCTCAATTTTCCCTTGCCGATACTGATTCTTTATACTTATTCTTTCCCTCAAAAGAGACTATTATTGAGGCAATGACTATTCTAGACAGACCCTGGGATGATCTTCGTCACAGATCTTATTTCCTCCCAGAGTTAAGAATAATTGAAGCAGGTGAATTCACTCTAACTATGAATGGAGATAGGTCTTGTCCTATCAAACCTTTGGCTACACATGCAGTTTATGCTGAAGGAAATATGGAAACCATCACTAAAACAATACCTATTGATATCTCGAGAACCCTTGGCATCATGGAGAATGTCTTCGTCAGAGCAGACTGCTCCCCCAAGGAGATTCAAATTTACAAGGATTTGTTTAAATAATTATGTGACGTGTTTTCTTGGTCTTATGAGGAAATTCCAGGCATAGATCCAAGAATTGTTGAACACAAAATAATGACATATCGTGACGCTAAGCCGGTCTAGCAGAAGCTTCTTCTGGTTAATCCTAAGAAAGAAACAACTATTAAGGATGAAGTAGAGAAACTTCTTAATTTTGGTTTCATCTACCCTATCCAGTTGACTCAATGGGTGTCAAATCCCATTCCAGTCAACAAAAAATAGGGTACGATTCATGTATGTACGGACTTCTAAGATTTGAACAAGGACTGTCCAAAGGATAATTTTCCCATGGCATTTATTGACCAAATCATCGATGAATGTGCAGGTTGCGAGGTATTTTCTTTCATGGATGGTTTTTTGGGATACAATCAGATACAGATCAAACCCGAAGACCAACACAAAACCTCTTTCATTTTTCTGTCAAGTACATTCACTTATCGAAAGATTCCTTTTGGTCTAAAAAATGTTGGAGCTACTTTCCAACGAACCATGTCTTTTGCTTTCCATGATCTCAAATACATATTTGAGGCTTATCTTGATTATTTAACATCACTATCTCATAAGAGAGTTGATCATCCCACACACCTCTAACTTATCTTTGAGCGATGTTGCTACTACTGGATTCGTTTGAATCCAGAAAAATGTTGTTTTTGCATAACATCGGGTCGTCTTCTAGGTTTCGTAGTTTTGACAACATGGATCATGGTCGATCCTCTAAATTTTAAGATGATAGTTCAATTTTCTCCCCCATGCACAGTCCTTCAGCTTCAAAGTTTACAGGGAAAAGAAAACTTTTTACGGCATTTCATCACAAACTATGATGAGATCATAAAGGGATTCATACATTTACTAAAGAAAGACATTCATTTTCATTGGGATGAAGTCGCTCAACACTCTTTTGAAGCATTGAAACATGCCCTCATGCCTGTCCTTCTACTTTGGCCACCCAATTATAATAAAGATTTCTTATTGTACTTGGACACTACAGAGTCGACCATCGGTATGGTCTTGGTTCAGGAGGATAATTTGCTCGAGGAATACGTGATTTATTACCTGAGCCAAGGCCTAGTTGGACTAGAACTCAATTATTCCCACATTGAGAAACTTGTGTTGGCAACAGTTCATGCTATCCAATGGTTCTGTCATTATATCTTGTTTCGCAAGACCACTGTCATTGCCATTGTGAATCTGTTTCAATATGTGTTGACACGATGTGTAATTGGCAGAAATATCAGTAAATAAATAGTTATCCTCCAAGAATTTTACTTGGATTTTGTTTCGGCGAAATCCAAAAAGTCGTTGGTCTTTGCAGAACTCATCTTGGAACTTCCGATCAAATCAGGCGATGTTATACCCAAGGAGTCACCTATTAAAGGAGACATGTTTTTTATCGCGTCTTCGGACCTTTGGTATGGAGATATACTAGTCTATCTTCAGACTTTGAAGTGCCCCATCTCTTCTTCTCATGATGAGCATCATCGTATACACCATCAAGCCAAGAACTATCTTATACTCAAGGACACTCTGTATCATCGAGGTGTATATTGCATCCTTCGTCAATGTCTCACTCATGAAGAAGTGGAAATTGTGCTTAATGATTGCCACACTAGAGCATGTGGCGTCATTTTTTTGGGTTGGCAACAACCCAATCAATTCTACGAGCTAGTTAATTTTTGTCGACATTAAACAAAGTTTGTGTTGAAGCAGTCAAGAAGTGCCACTCGTGTCACATCTTCTCTTAGAATATGAGGGCACACCCTATTCCCATGTTTCCCATCATCACAGTTGGTCCCTTCACCAAGTGAGGGATTGATTACACTACATGAAACCCCCCTTCAGCAAGGGGCCACCATTATATCATCATAGCAATAGACTACTTCATGAAGTGGGTCAAGGCTATGCCAACGTTTAAAGATGATGGAGAGACAACAACACACTTTTTTTTAAACAAGATAATAGAAAGGTTTGGCATCCTGAGAGAGATTTTCACTGACCATGGCAGTCACTTTCAAAATAAAATGATGTTTGAGTTAACATCAAATCTTAGGTTCAGGCAGGAACATTTTTCACCCTACTACCCACAAGCGAATGGTCAAGTGGAAGCTGTGAATAAGTCCCTTAAGACTCTTCTGCAGTGAACGATCAATTCATCCAAGTCAAATTGGAATTTGATGTTGTACTCGACATTATGGGCCTATCGAAAATCTGTTAAGACTGCAACTGGTTTCTCACATTTTCAACTCATTTATGGGATAGAAACAGCCTTGCCTATAGAGTGCCAGATCCTGTCTCTAAAGTTGGCAATACAGTTATTGCCAGACACTTCACCTCTTGAAGAGCATTTATTTTATCTTGAGCAACTTGATGAGAAGTGTTGGGATGTAGCCTTGGCCAATGAGGCTCACAAACAAAAATTCAATTGCCAGTATGATCGGTCTATTTGTCCTCGAATTTTCTCTGAAGGTGACCTTGTCTTGATTTATGACCAAGATAAGGATCCCTTAGGGGAAGGCAAGTTCAAACCCATGTGGTTCAGACTTTTCATCGTGAAGGAGGTTCTAAATAAGGGCGCTTATCGTCTGGTGGAATTTGAGGAATATGCTTTGGCGGAGCCTAGAAATGGGCTCTACCTAAAGAAGTATTGCTCGTAAGTGGGTTGCCTTGGTGACTTCTTGTACATATGTATAGTTATTGTACATTTTCTTTTTAGTTTTTTTCTTTTTGGTTTCATGGACGTGTCATTTTTGATGTCATCATCTTCACTGTGGCAGATGTCAAGTGAATCAGAGGTTTTTGTTGGATTTGCGGGCGATGCTAGCCGGCACACTCGAATGCTTTCTTCTACATCTTGGGTGATTTTCACACCTCAGGGCTAGTTGCTATCTTCAAGAGGTATATTTTTAGATGACTCCTATTATGAACATAAATATACATATAAAATAGATATTCATAATATAATAATTAATTAATAAATAATAATTATTAATAATGAAAGGTCATGTCTCAAAGGACATGACTATTGGTTAAGGGCACCCTTGCATGGGTATATAAATGAGCCCTCATTCCCAATTGTAATCATCTTATCTATTCATATTATATATATTATTTACAGTCCTATATGGATTACTTTGTTATATTCCAAGTATTTTGGATAATTCTTGTGTGAGGGAACTTTGTTCATCTTATTTGGTTTCAGAGCATCATTTTTCTGATCCTGGCCTTTGGCCACTCTCTTCCAGACCTTGTCTGAATCGGCTTTTAGCCACACACAAAAAAATTCAGAGTTTCTTTGATCTGGTCTTTGACCAACAATTGGCCTTTGGCCATTTAAAGCTCGAAATTCAGTGGGAGAAGATTATTTCCATTGAAAAAAAAATTCCACTAAAATTTTTAAAGTCCATATTAGAAAAATAAAAATAAAAAAATAAAAAAAAAGTCTGCTGGAATNAATTCCACTACAATTTTTAAAGTCCAAAAAACAAAAAACAAAAAAGTGATATAAGTTAAGAAATTCCAATGAAGAAAAATATTAGTTCGTTGCAATAGTTGTACAACCATCAACAACCATCAATTATACCATTGTGAATTAACCCATACAGCTCTATCAATTGTTGTTCCTTATAGTCAACACCATTCTTTTGTATGTTTTCCGTACAATGTCCATGTGAATTCACTCAGCGAAATACATGAGTCGTCGTACGATATCTGTACCAACTGCTTCTGTACGAATGTCATACAACTTATGTCCATACCTCGCAGTGTAATATCCATCTGTAACAACAGAAAACTTTAACGATTACTCCAGCATCCGTCATGTGGAACCAGTGGAGAATTAGCGAGTTGCATTTTCAAAGTAAGTGGGTGAAGTGGAATTTACAGACTAATCGAAATAAAAGGTCACTCACATAAACCGTTGTGTCCATACCAGAAGGGGGCAACCCTTAATTAAGTGATGTTTTAAAAAAGAATTTTTATTATAAGGAATATTTGAAAGGTTTACAAGCTAACACAATAATATATCGATCGTCAATTATCTCATGAATTAAAAAGAATATTAAAATATTGAAAGAACTTTTTTAAATTAAAATGCCATAAAGTGTTATATAAGGGGGTACTTATTCAAGTCGAAGGTTATAAATTTATTAAATCATTCAAAATTGAATTAAAAGAAAAAGGTTTATAGTAATAAATGATATTACTATACCAAAAGGAATAATTATTGACTATAATTACCAATAATATTTACCAGGAATAATTATTGACTATAATTACCAATAATATTTACTAAGCATAGAAGGATGTTAGCTTGAGGTAAAAATCTATTGAAGGTTAAAAAACTTTAAGGTTTAAAGTTCAAAGTATAATATATACACTAGTTGAAGTATTAAGTATTAAATAAAAGTGAAGTATTAATATATATATATATATATATATATATATATAAAGAATAAAGTGATATTCCAAAAAGTAAAGTGAAATTTATTATATATAATAAGATATAAGGAGAAAAGTTAAGGTGGTCCATTCTTAAGTTTATTTGTGAAAAGTTATTAAAAGAGATATATTAAAGGTGCACTTGATACTTTTAAGGGTTAAAAAATAAATCAGAAAGTTTCATTAAGTATTTAAGTGAAAAGCTATTTAATAAAGATAATATTAAGTCCTTTTAAATATAAAAGTGATATTAATAAAGATAATTTACTTTAGTATAAGTACACAATTACAAGGTATTCAAAGGTTATATTTAAAAGAAAAAGGGTACATTTCAAATATTATATCGATATCCTAAACCATTATCAAAGGAGATATAAAAGTTGTCACAATAAGTATTAAGAAATCATTTATTATGGAAGAATATCAAGATAATTTAGAAATACAATCATGAATATTGGAAGGAGAACTAGGACATTACAAAGCGAGCAATAAAAAAATACAGTTTGAAATTAAGAAGGAAAAATATTTCAATGGGTTA
>JASDQU010100358.1:192779-249430 GCA_032191745.1 Picea mariana
CAAAGGAGATATAAAAGTTGTCACAATAAGTATTAAGAAATCATTTATTATGGAAGAATATCAAGATAATTTAGAAATACAATCATGAATATTGGAAGGAGAACTAGGACATTACAAAGCGAGCAATAAAAAAATACAGTTTGAAATTAAGAAGGAAAAATATTTCAATGGGTTAACATAGAAAGATAATCATTACTTTAAAGAGCGTATTCAGGAATTCATTGCACAAAATGAAGAACTAAAGACCGAAAGACAAAAAATCAACCAAGACTTACTAGAACGAGATGAAGAAATATTGCGCTTAAAAATCATAGTGAAAAACTACTTACTCAAATTAAGAAGTCAAGGGATACAAAACAACGTGTCCAGGAGTTAGAGCAAGAGAATCAAGATCTCAGGAAGAAATTATTAGGAAATTATGAAGAAGCTTCTCATATGAAGAACCTTAATCAAAAATTGCTTGAACAAATTAAAAAGATGAAAGATGAAAAACCCGAGAATCAAATATTATAAATAAAGTCGTAAAATCAGAAGATGAAGAAGAAAATTCACGCTTAAGGGTTCATAATCAAGATTTATTAACTCAGATTAAAAAGTTGAAGCATGATAAGAAGACTTTACAAGAAAAGCTAGATCTCAAAACATCATTAGTCGATAAGGAAATGATGATAGATCCAATCAACCTTACAACTCAAAAGGAGGCAAATCCAATTGATGTAAAGAAGTTTTCAAATGTCAAGGTATAAACAAGCCAGAGATATCAAGAAGACTCAATTCCAAAAGTTAATCAAGAAAAATATGCATGTTTAAGAAGTAAAGATCAAGTTGCAAGGATGCCTTATCAACATCCTAATCACAAAAGTCGATACTTTATCCAATCATTATATTAACAGAAACAAATAATCGCTATGTCGAAGAATATTACTTCCACTACAATTGCAGGTAAAAATAGAAGCTATCAAGGGAGTAGAAATGTATCACATTCTTTCCAAGAACCCTATAAAAACCCAAATCCACAGAAGATTGAATTAGGATGGGCAGACTCCTTTACAGTTCAACAATTCTGCTCAGGTGTGAGTGAACTTTGTTCATCTCAACTCCACAAACAATGTTGTCGAATACAGCGCAATATTAGATTTTCTTCGTGACGCTTTGTCGCATGGTATCTCTCACCTCCGAGTCTACTTAGACGCTCAACTGGTTATGTCCTAGTTAAATGGGGTTTACCGCATTTACGATCCTACTCTACATCGATGGTTCCTTAGGGTACGTCTCTTAGAACGAAGCTTTGATTACATTACATATATCCATGTTCCTAGGAGATTGAATCAAATCACAGATACTTTAGCTAATCATGTATTAGATTGGCATATTGAACACATGTAAGAAAAAACACACGCACGCACATGTAAATACATTTGTAAATAAATGTAATCCATAAGACATAAAAATATGTAAATACACATATATATATAGAAAGTATCAGAGTACATAGGTGGGCGCAAGCACCTCAAAAATATATGTCCAATAAGAGTCACGAGACTTATTCCCTAAAAAATATACAAAAGTTCCCTCAGCACGTAAGTAGTCTAGCCTAGCTAAGGGCAGGGCTTGTTGGCCCTACCATAGTGAACGATGGCATTTGCCAAATGTCGAAAAAGTTGGACCCAGGTGGATGGCACCCCAACTACGTGAGGTTGCATCACTGGTGGTAGATCCTTGATCTCTGTCATAGGTGCTATGCGAGTGAGCATGGTGAGGTTCTACTCCACCCGTCTAAGTACCCTCTTAGCCTCTTCAGCTGGAGGTCCCCCTGTTGCTGCTATTGGTCCGATGGTCATGGCTGGTCCTACCTTTGGTCGAGGACGCCACCTGGTCCTTGAGAAGCCTGTTGGACGCACTGGTCCCACATCTATACATAACAGATACATAGTTGTCAGATACTCTGGTACACATAAAACAATGATATATATAAAAAGAAATAAAAATTAAATAACTTTGAAAAAAAAACTTACCTATCTTTCCTCGATCACCTTCGAGAGGTACAAGAATGTCTGGATCCATGGAAAATTTGATCCTGCCATAGGCGTATTCCACTATTGTCGGTATTTGTCATGACCATGAGTTAAAAAAGTTATCATCGAAGGCCTCTATGGTCCTTTTGCCCCCCTGTCGTGGCAACAATGTCACCCATCTACATAATTCTAGGAGGGAGGCCTCATGCCCTCATACTATCTCTCATGGAATGAGACTGGGTACCCTCTCGAAGAATAAAGAACATAAAATAGTCTTGAACCCAAAGTTTTTGTTCTCCCGCACTTGACACTCTTTCAGTTGTCTCTTCATGCAATCTAGTATGGTTGTACTCCAGTCTAACACTCATGCATTCAAGCACTGTACCACACATTGAATGTGTGCCCGAGAAGCCTGATGTAAAGCTGTTGATGCAGTGATCCACCCAATAAGTAAAACTATCACTTTCAGTGATAGGTTGGAAATCTTGTGGATTGGCACCTAAGAACCCACTTTGTCTATGCTTGCCTCACAGTGTAACCCGATTAACTCGGCTATGTTGTGAGTCCTGGGGGGAAAGGTATGTAAGTTGAATAGATCCCCTCTCCTTGAGAGACTAGTCAGGAAGTAAATGTATTCAGTCGTTGGAGTCAACGAATGCCCCACGAGCATAAATGCCTCGGTGTTTGAGTGTGAGTAATATACCAAGGCGTTCAGTAACCTGGGTTGTGCCCTCATGAGTGGACACTGGAAGTATTTCAACAAACTAGATTGAGATAATATGCAAAGAGAAACAGTGTCTTCTGAGACCAAAGAATCAATCTCTTCATGCTCCCTTTCTCTCCAATAGACATACATCCTACAAAAGAACAAATTCAAAAGAGAGTAAAACATCTTGTTTTTTTTTTTAAATTTTCCACATATTGGAGGGTGTATGTGGGTTGTATTGAGAACAGTTGTGTATGCACGTGGACAGGTTGTTTTATGCCCATGGTATGTCCGAAGACAACCTGCGTACACGTAGGGCTGACCTCTTTTAGAGGTACACCCCCCCCCCAAAAAAAAACAAATTGAATGCAAAAGGAAAGTATTCAATTGCAAGAGGGGTTGATTTATACTTACTTGGTCCGAGTGGAAGTTTGTTTCATCCACTGAAGCTCCCAGAATCAACCCTTTTAGCAAAGGGGTGTTTTTGACTTCTTGGTCAATTCTCAATTTACAATGGTGATAATATGCTACCAGCTTCTATTTATAGACTTTTTGGCCCCTTTTTGTCACTTTTTGGACCCCTTTGTCATTTTTTCTAGCTCAAAAATTGTTTAGTATGGTTCTTGAGTTTTTTATGGGATGTTATGATACGTGTTACTTTTTGTATTGGGAAATTTTTTGAGAGTTGGGTCATTTTTAAAGGACCTTTGGTAAAAATTCATTTTTTTCAACTTTTTGCATCTAATTTAGGTTTCCACCTCCACTTTCTGCATCTTGTTGTCTTTTTCGCTTTTCCATAGGATCAACCCCACTGATTTGCGACACAGAACCATCATAGTTGCTTTAGAAGTGTCGCAATTTAGTGGTAGAGCCTGCCTTTTCATGGATGCCCTAGTTAGATCCTCATTTTCTTTTGGCGTCCATGTCGTTGTTAATGACTATAGGCTCGGGAGTCCCGTTGAGTTTTTCCTGATTACGAGTTTTGAGCCTCATTTGCATTGATTCATCATCACTCTCTACATCACCCTCAGGACTCCCAAACAAATATGGGTCTTCTTTTAAGCCCTTTTTAGACCCTCTAAACATGAAAATATTGTCGAGTGATCTTGTCTCCCTTCACGCTCGCCAAACTAAAATTTGAAGGCACGCCTGTCCGGTAGTAGTTTACCCCTTTTTCAGTCTGGATGGTCAATTGTATGAACAAAGGTATACTCTAGGAACTTCGGTTCACTAGAAGTCTATTCTCAGGTATACTTTTAACCCTTTTTCGGGCCCGAGGGATTAAATTCATGAAAAAGGAACCCCCACGGAGTCCGTAGTTAAGCTCTTTTCAAACTCCATAAAAGTGAAAAGATCACCAAGTGATCTTGTTTCTTCACACTCAGTAAACCAGTCAAGAAGAACATCCCTTACAAAGTCCATAGTTAATCTCTTTTTAGACTCCCTAAAATTGAAAAGATGGCCGAGTGATCTTGTCTTTGTCACACTCGTTAAAATGGTTTTGAATAGAGGTCTTGTCGGTGCTAGTTTGTCCCTTTTTTGAACCAACTAGACTACCTTCAAAAAAAGGTACCACAGTGGAGTCTCCTTTTACGCTTTTTCAGACTCTCTAAAAATGAAAAAACGTCAAACTTACCTTCTCTGGGCTCGTTAAAATTACATCGAAGGATGTTATCATTGTTTCTTTTTAATCACATTTGCATTCCTGCGTCTTTAGCATAATGTCGGTTCCATGTTGCTCTCAACTGAACCATTTGAAGTATGCCTTCTATGCAAGCCTTGTAGCACTTTGCCTCTACGTCTTGACACCTTGACCCATGGAGGATTTTCCCTGAGTGTCCTTTTCCTGCATATGTCTCCTTTCTTTGAGCATTAGTGTGTTCCTTGTGCTTGGAACTAGTATTTCTGTGACACTCGTTCCTCCTTTGTAATGTAGCATTCTTTTGTTCTTTTTCAAGCTTTCCAAAATTATTGAAAAAAGACAAAAAAATCAAATATACCCCAAAACGAGGAAGGGAAAATTATTTTCTTTTTGTTGGCAGCACAATGAGTCTCCCTTGGAAAAAGCACATCCTTCCATTTGTTCTTCAAACTCTTGGATTTAATATGACCTTAGGAAGTTGTTCTCACTACATAGAGTTGTTTCCTCCTACATTTGGTTATCCTTCCAAGCATATGGAGAGTTTGTGTTGCCTCCTGCATCGTGAATGTATGTCAATGCCATGTTGCCTGAGTCTCATCTTTTGTCATTCTTTTGTCCAAGGGAATTTTTACTAAACTTGAGTCAGCACTTCTGCAGTTTGTCTCTTGTCCTCATGCTCGACCACCCTAAAAGACCAATCAAGTCCTTGTTCAAAATCAATGAAGTTTTTTGCCTGGTCATCGAGATCCTCTTGTATGTTCTCGACGAGTTGTTGAATACCTCTGGGTAGTGAAGTCGTACACTGATATTACACTCCTACCCGAGTTTTGAAAATCTTGAAGTTATTTCCTGAGCTCTAAAGGCTTCATCTCTAGCCAGTGGGCGTCATTAGCTTCTTCAAGATGGATACTATACATGTATATATTTTAATTTTGAGATGTAGATCCATTGTGTATTGCTTGCGGATACACTTTATATAGTTATATGACATGGATCTGCAGTGTATTTGATTGGCAACCATGATTTTATTTTATCTCGAGAATGGGTATGCCCACCTTGGTGAGACAAATTATTATTTTTCCAGATGACACCTCCTGAAATACGCTCTCTAGGCTCACTCACTTTGTATGTTGGTGAATATTTTTAATGTATTTTGGCCATCATATGCTCTTCTAACCTCACACAATAGGGGGCATCTATTATAACCCTAAATTTCACCATACATGCATACCTGGAATCAATCCACCTTACTTGCTATGTTTGCCAAGCCATCATTGAACAAGATCTTCTAAAAAAACATTTGTTTGAAGGTGTATGTGCCCTGCACCACTACTGACCATGTACACACCCGTGCTACACCATTACAGCCCGTGTACACTCACAAAAAGCATGAAAAATAAAAATTGCAAAGGGATACAGGCTTTTGGGCCGTTACTAATCATTTGACTGCCTATGGATGGCCACCCAACCAAACCTATCTTTTTGGAATATAAAAGAAGGTGTTGGGGTCCCATTCCTGGAGAAATCACAAGATCAAAGAAACTCTACCCATTTCAATATCCCCCCTTTGCCCCAATATTTTGCAACCACATTGTGAGTTTGAGACAAAGTTCCCCTTTTCAGCCCTTTTTCCTCCATTGCAAATCCTTTCCATTTCCCTAGAGAGAACTAAAGAGGAGAAGAATACATGGAAGAAGTTGGTGCATGGTGAAGAGGATCCTAGGACCAATTTCGAGGAGCATTTTGCAGTCTCATATTGTAATCGACTTTGTGAGATTAATATAAAGAAATAATTTTTCCGTCCCACCAAATGATGTTTTCAATATTCATGATTTATTTTCATTTTGGTTATGATATCTAACCCAATAATCCATATGTAGAATGCATTCTTATAGTTTATTTTTTGTCTTTTGGTGAATGCAGGTCAACCTTGGGAGGAGACTTGTAGTTGAGAAACAACTGAGCACAAAGGGATTGATATCAGATGTAGAGTTTAAGGTAGGACTACCGGATCCCTGTATTTTTCTTTTTATGTATGATTGTGGGGTAATGTCAGGATAGTTGTTAAAAGTATGAGAATTTAGATGTTTATCTCTACCTGCACTTTAGAACCCTAGTGTAGTCCATAGGGGGTTTTCCCGCTTACATCAGGGGGGGATAAAAGTTAAGGAAGAGGGCTAAGCTAGGGAGCTTAATCCAAAAAAGAATATTATATTAATATTTCTTAAGTATAAAGTATGGATAATTATTTTATCCTAAGTTCTAAATATGGGGACAAGTGGGACAAAGTAGCTCCCAATATGACAAGTGTCAAGTTGGGGACATGCATACATATAGATTGGATTTAGTTCATTTCCTATCATTCCTTCCATCATTCATCCATGATTCCATGACCATTTTCACTCACACAGATAGTCATCCTTCATACATTCATGTCACTATACCTAAACTGGTATCCATAACCATTCTTGTTTTGAGTAGCTAGTTAGCTTGGTAGATGGACTAAAGAAGCAGGTTGTCAGGCCCTTGAGAAATTTCTCTCTAGGTGAGAGAATTGTTGGGAATTTTTTTCTTGAAGGTGCTAAACTACACCTATAGGTCTTTGAGACTTCTTGTCCAGCCTGTTGTTGAATCCTAGAAAGGAAGTGGGGCAGCCAAAGGACTGTTGAGCAGAGAAGGGGCACACTTCCTGGGGTGGGATATGCATGTGGGGAATGAAGGATTGTAGGTTGTTAGTTTGAATAGGCACCTGTGATAGAGCATTTCTTGTTGTCTATGAGCCATTATCCTGGTTAGGAATCCCTTTGCCCGGGTGGAGTTTAGTCCCAACTCAGGGGTGACCCACTATTGAGAGTGATGAGCAGTGTGGTCTAAGTCTGGGAGGTTTGTGGAAGGTCTACACGTAGTTGGTGATATTCTTACCAAGATAAGTGCCAATTGTGTGATAAATTTACATGCTGTATTATTATTTACATGTTCAGTTTTATGGGATTATTCTATGCATGGTTATAAATGTCTATATGTTTATGGGTATTTCCTGTATACGATGCATGTCTATGTTTACTATTATTTCAGTATGAATTCATTCTTTTACATAATGTATTTGTCTGTTTACGTTGTATATATGAACTTTTACAAAGTTTCTGTTGGATGTTGCGTATGTTATATGAATAGCTCAGTTGGATGTTACGTATGTTATAGTATGTTCTACAGAGAGAATGAAAGTGTTCTCTCATGTAGCGTGGCCTGACATGGGTGGCCAGGAATGTTACATCTGGTGATTAAATTTTTATTCTAGAATGGGGTAGCCACAAATTTAATCGTTCATCTAATTCTTGTACAACTAAGGAAGATAATCTTGTGGTTCTTGGAAAACCAAAGGAAATGGAGAATACAGATCCAACAACCTTCAACAAACCGAGATATTCAAATAATCTGACAAAATTATCAATGAAGAAGAAATAAAATCTTGTTGTACGAATACTGGCAACAAAATTTCATACAAAGCCTGTAGATGAACTAGGTTCAGGGGAAGAAATCATATTAAATCCTATAATGAAGGATTTTATCATCAATGGATTTGTAGACAGATACCACATGCAAGTTGGCAAGAGTAGAAGGGGCAAGCAACAGAAGAAGGAGGTTAAAGATGAAATGGTTGAAGGTACTGGAGAAAACCAGCCTGATTGACTTGATACTTTAAAGGAAGAGATTTCAAACCTAAAATAGATTTCAAGTTAAATTAAGTATGTTTCAGGGAATTTTGTGATGATGCATACAAGTGGCATTCAGGGTAAAAATCTCAAATATGTCAGTTTTTGTTTATAACATTCCCTAGAAAGTAGGAGTTCGGTTTTGGTACGTTACAACATCTGTGCTCGATGTCTATTTTTGAAATCTTGGAGAAGACGAAACATTTTGGGTCTCATATGTAATTTATCTATATATACTACTAAAAAGATAAATGAATGGCTGGACTTACCGGAGAAGGGCCTGCCTTTGTAGCAGGAGAACTTTGTAATTTCTTATGAATTTTAATATAAGAAAATAAGGTTTTCTTAGATCGTCGAGATTCATCATGGTTTTGATGTTCAATGTGTTTTCCTGTATTTCATATTCATGAATGTGTTTTGCTTCTAGTAATAATCCTTGAGTAATAGAAGGAATTCATGGTGTTGTTGATCCTTCTCACATTGATTATACTTGTTATTTTTTTTGGTTGTTGGTTCAGACTTCACTCGTGATTGGTGCTCTGCCTGCAGTAAGCAACCCTCATGTTTCCTCTTCTAATGCTATACCAAGATATTCAAACTCTATTAGACACCTCTTGCTAATAGTAGTCTCTCCTTTCTTCTCCTCTTCCATCTCATATTACTTATTTGGTTGAACATCATACCTTTTTTTCCTCTTTCCCCTCTGGAAATACATAGCTGATCACTTTTCATACATTTCAGGAATGGACTCCATTTTCCAATGGCCCCGCTCTTCTGTTTTTTCTTTCCACCTTTAAATTTTATACCATGGCATAATATGACCTCTGTGCACACATTGGAAAATATTTTGAATACCTCAAAGAGTTGTATGCCCGAGAGAGCGCTCTCTGGTTGGAAGGGTCAGAATACAACCTAAAGATGGTTGAAACAGTTACCTATGTCGTTTGTTTTATCATCCGAATGAATTTACAGAGGGCCAACATTTTGGCACCATTTTCGGGGATCGAAAGTAAAATATTACCTGGAAAAAACAACAAAGTTCATATATAATTACTATTGGTGAAGAGTATTCAGACATAGAAAGGTTTTATATCATTCACCCAGCAACTCCATTTTCAAGAATCTAGGATTCAAAATTTTTATGACGACTCCACTGTCCAAAGACTCGATAGCTTGAATATGTTATTGATGACTCCACTTAAGCTGCAAATGTGATTCAGAGACTCCAATGGAATATGAGATCCCTTGAAAAAGGAATGAAAGGACATCATGGGAGAAAACAAGTACCTAAAGTTGACTTTTTTCCAAGACATAATATTTTTTGTTATTGATTACCTTTTGTCCTTTCCCAAACATGTTAAACAAATATTTCTTCACTTGTTACATGAAAATGATGATCATGAAAATCTTGAAATTGTATATAATCCTCTTAAAATTATACAGATATCTCCTCAGTTTATCACTAATTTTGTTCAAAATCTCTCGTCTGAGCCATGTGTTAACCATGACCAAGTTGATGATCCTCATGAAGCCAAGACTGATATTTCATCTCCTATACTTGATCTAACACTCTCCAAAACCCAATAAAAATATATACCATTAAAATTACCTCATATCCTTCATGATTTTCATCCAAAGCACTATGAGTACCTACCTGTGTTTGATGGGGAACATGGTGCCATCACAGCTGAAAAACACATCCAAGAGTTTGACCATTTTATAGATTTGTTTGAGATTGACAATGATGATGTTTGTATGAGGGCTTTCTCTCAATCCTTGAAAGGAAATACCAAAGAATGGTTTAAACATTTGTAGCCAGAGACAATTGGCTCATGGGAAGAATTGAAGAGTGTTTTTTCGAAGTTTTGGGGCAAGAAGAAATATCTGGACCTACAACTTACAAAATTCTATGCATTAAAAAGGAAAAGAAATGAGACTATTTCTACATTTAGAAGAAGGTTTTCCAGTAGTTATTATGATTTTCCCAAAGAAATTCAACCCAATGAAGTTGTTTCCATGCTCCAGTATGCCACGACTCTTCACCGAGATTTGTCTTTCCTCCTAATGGAAAGAAGACCTAAGACCTTTCAGCAAATGTTTAATGATGCTCATGATATTCAACACAATATCCTAGCATGTGAACAGATTCGAAAGGAGGGGTTGGATGCTCCATGACATGAGAATGAATATGAACAGAGAACATTTGACTGGAATTTTGAGCATAAAATTGATGATATCATATATCCTCTTAAAATTTTAAATGTAAATGATTTCACAAAGGATTGTATTCCACTTATTGAAAGAGAAGGAACTTATGTAGTTTCTGACTCACCCCATAATAAGCATGGAGTTGATTGTTTCATATATTCATTTGTAGATAGTCAAGAAGAGGAGTTTGCAAATCAGCTTGTTGAGGAATAGGTGATGTCCCAAGCTTTTTCTTGTTAGATAATATTGTAGATGTTGTTGATTTTCCTATATATGATGAATATGATGAAAATTATGATGTTTACCTCTTAGAACAACCAACTGCATGTTCTCTACCTGAAAATGTTCATTTTTAGCAGTGTAGTGAGATCCATAGGGCTAGATATCATAGTTACAATGAATAAAGTATTGAAACAACTGAAGGAAATTCTTTGCCTTTATGTTTTTCTTCATTTACAATTTTGAAAGAAAATGCCAAAATCATCATTGAGACAAAGGAATATGTGATGATGCCAAATCACACTGATTCACTAAAACAATTTGACAAGGAATTGCAGCCATTAGTCAAAGAGGAATCTGAAAACAAGTATGTTCAACAATCTAAAGAAATTGAAAAATATGCATATGACAAAAATGAAGAAAATGAAGAAATCTTCGAATCAAGAGTAAGAACCTTTCCATTAGGCTTTGCTTCTTTCAAATTGCTCAAGAAAAAGGTCAATAATGTTTCATATCAAAAACCTTCCAGGTATGATGTTGAATTTGAAGAAATAAATAGACCTACAAATGAAAGCTATCTTCCATTATGTTTCTCTTCCTTTAAGTTGTTAAGATCCAATCACGGTCAAACAAAGAAAGTTGGTAAAAGTGTTGTTGCTCAAAGTCATTTGCCTTCTTTTGAAATTGATGAATATATCCAACTAGGTTTCCAGCAAAACAAGGTGTTTCAAAGTTGTCTTTCTTCCCCTATGAATGATGTAGTTGTTCAGGTTCTAAGTGGCTTGGACGTGTATAAAGGATCTAACACCCCATATGGGGAGACTTTGAAAAATGAAAAAATAGATGACACAAAGTTTCAAGGAAGCAATAAAACAATGTATGTCATGACTCAATCAGAAATGCAGAAAGTTCACAAGGAAGGAACTATTTTACTTGATTCCTTTGAAAATTATAGTTCTAAGACTGAAGAGGAAGAGCGAAGAAAACCAACACTTGTGATGATGGCTTGTCCTTCTATTTTGGTTTGTTGAAAAGAGATATTTTCTCATGTGTTTCATGACCCTGTGGCATGTTATATGGAGAATTATAACAATCAGAATTTGTGGCCTAGGATAGATTGTAAACTCAGATATGAAGATGATGGCCAATCATTGTTAGGATTAGATATGGATTGTTTTCCACCAGTGGTTTCATTTCAGCCAACGTTGTCTTATGATTCAGAAGGTTGTTATTTCTAGCAGTCTCAAAAAAATTTTCAACCTCTTGGTGGAAATAAATAGGGTAAATCAAATGAAATCAATAATGTAGTATAATAAGTGAAACGTTATTGTTGTCTTATGCATGTGTTGGAAGATCAATTTGCAGTTTTGCTAGAAAAAATAAACAATCCCAATTTTTTTGAAATTCTAAGATTGAAATTCATATATAACTTCTCGAATGGGTTATCAGTGAACATGATTTGGAGCAAGCATGTACAAAATAAACAAGAAGTGGATAAAATGTTGTCATGGTTGCATTGGCATTTTTTTTCATTTGATCGGTAGTACATTTCGATAGTTAGGGTAGGTAGGCGTAAATAAGATTGTAGATCAAGAATTTTCAAGTTTAGGTCTCCAAATAAAGCATTAAGCCTTTAAGTGAGAATAGTGTGTAGATTGTGGTTTTCAATGAACATTGGTGACAGGTCAAGGTATGATACGCACCTCTTGTCAGAGAAGCCCCAATGGATAAGGCATAGGGTATACTATTCTTTGCTACCTCACAGGGAGGATAACATCCCCAGTTGGAGCCCATGTTATCACTATAATTTTTTTTATATGGAATCCAAGTCTCAGGATTTAGCAAGAAGCTAAATCGATATAGAGGTGCGACAAACTGGAAGATGATGTCATATCTAGCGGATGGGACTAAGACTAGCGGAAGTGTGAATTTGATGGGACATGGTGGGTCATGGATTGGGGACGTTGTAGATCAATGGTTGTGGAGCATATCATACCAAGAACTAGCACGTGGGTTAATCTCTTGAAAGTTGGACGATAAGAATACCATGGTTTCGTCTCGAGGGCACGTGGTGCCTCCAGATGCATATCAGGGGGAAAAGAGGGTGAGCTCAAAGCCACTCAATTGCTCCCTGAAATTTCATGTCAAATGTCATTCAATGTGTTAAATCCAAAGGTCACATGTGCAAAGGGAAAGTTGAATACCAATCAAATCATATCGAGACACTTATGTGGGCGCCATTCATCCATGAGATGAAAAGTGAGGGCCACAAAAAAAATGATTCGAAGACTCGTCATTTGAAATCAATGGCCAAACGTGATAATTTGTTATCCATGCAAGGAATTTTGTCAATAGCCCATGATTAGCACTCAATGAGGACTGTCATTCAAAACATGGGTGATATTACTATGTTTTTGGCGATTAAAGTTATATTCTAGAACGGGGTAGCCGCAAATCAAATCATTCATCTAATTCTTGTACAACCAAGGGAGATAATCTCGAGCTTCATGGCGAACCAAAGGAAATGGAGAAGACAGATCCAACGACCTTCAACAAACTAGGATATTCAAATAATCTAAAAAAACTATCAATGAAGAAGAAAGAAAAGCTTGTTGTACGAATATTGGCAACAAAATTTCATATAAAGTCTGTAGATGAACTAGGGTCAGGGGAAGAAATCAACTTAAATCCTATCATGAAGGATTTTTTCATCAATGGATACATAGACAGATACCACATGCAAGCTGGCAAGAGTAAAAGGAGAAAGCGACAAAAGAAGGAGGTTAAATATGAAATGGTTGAAGGTATTGGAGAAAACTAGCCTGATTGGCTTGATACTTTAAAGGAAGAGATTGCAAACCGGAAATAAATTTCAATCTAAATTAAGTATGCTTCAGGGAATTTTGTAATGATACAGGCAAGTTGCATTCATGGTAAAAATCTCAAATATGTCAGTTTTTGTTTATAACGTTCCCTAGAAAGTAGGGGTTCAATTTTGGTACGTTACACCCTCTATGCTCGATGTCTATTTTTGAAATCTTGGAGAAGATGAAATGTTTTGGGTATCATATGTAATTTATCTATATATAATGCCAAAAAGATAAATGAATGGTTGGAATTACCGGAGAGGGGCCTTCCCTCATAGCAGGAGAACTTTGTAATTTCTTATGAATTTTAGTATAAGAAGATAAGGTTTTCTTAGATAGTCGAGATTCATCACGGTGTTGATGTTCAGTGTGTTTTCCTGTATTTAATATTCATGAATGCGTTTTGCTGCTAGTAATTATCCTCAAGTAGTAGAAGGAATTCATCTTGTTGGTGCTCCTTCTCACATTGATTATACTTGTTATATGTTTTTGGTTGTTGTTTCAGACTTCACTCGTGATTGGTGCTCTGCTTGTAGTAGCCAACCCTCATGTTTCCTCTTCTAACGCTATACCAAGAGATTCTCCCTCTATTAGACACCTCTTTTTGGTAGTATTCTTTCCTTTCTTCTCCTTTGCCATATCATATTACTTATTTGGCTGAAAATCATACCTATTTTGCCTCTATTCCCTCTAGAAATACATAGCTTATCACTTTTCATATGTTTCAAGAATGGACCCCATTGCCCAATGGCCCTGCTCTTCTGTTTTTTCCTACCACCTTTAAATTTTATACCATGGAAGAATCTGACCTATGTGCACGCATTGAAAAATAATTTGAATAACTCAAATAGTTGTATGCCCAAGAGAGCCCTCTCTGGTTGGAAGGGTCAAAATCCAACCTAAAGCTGGTTGAAATAGTTACCTCTGTCATTTGCTTTATCGGTCAAACAAATTTACAGAGTGCTAACACTCTGTAACTGAACCCTTTTGCTTGAGATTTATCAATTGGATAAAGAGGGTATTTCTCCTTGTATCCTCATAGTGTGTTATCATTTCTTCCATGAAAATTTTCTAAGTGACGAGTGATTTGCGAGAAAAAATCCATCGATACCACAAAAATTGATTGGGTTCTAAATATAAAGAATAAATTCGTACCTCTTTTGTATGTGGCACATCATGTAGATCAAAGAATTGCTCCATATGAAGTATCCATGTGATTTCATCTTTGCCATCAAACTTTCTCATATCAATCTTAGGAAAGTGGTTGGTCTTCAACCCAAAGTTGGATTTTCTCCATTATTGATCCATATTCCTTGTGTCCTCATCATGAATTTCATGGGATACATTATCACTTTCAGGTGTCCTCTCTATTAGGAAATTTTTCAATCCTTCCATGATCTCCCTTTTTAAACCATCAATCTTAGTATTTATTTCCTCCAACTTAGCTTAAGTTAAATCCATCTTCCCTTGTAGTTCATCTTTTGTTACTTTCTTCTTTTGTAAATCATTTATTTCCTTGCGTATTTCTTCACTTCATCAAGGGTCCAAGTAGGACTATCTAGAGGCTTAATTGGTGTAGAAGTTCCCTTTTTTGGTGGCATGTTGGCCAAGTATCACTTTTAAACCTTGATTTTGAGGTGGTTCTTCTAGTTGATCTTTCTTTCGCTGTATATCCAAAATTTTGGCCCTTCTGGGTCTGAAAAATTCTTTTTGCAGTTCTCTGATACTTCTTCTCTGCAATGCCATAAGTTTGATCAAAATTGGATGTTCGAAGTGGAATTTATGGTAACTTCTCCACACCTTGCTGATTTTTGTCCCCTCTAGGAGAGAATACTTGTAGAGAGTGCCAATATCACAATATTTGATACTTGATTCTAAAACTTGTACCAAAAATACTACATAATGTCTATTGTCCAATTTAACTAGTCTCACTTAACTTGGATGTATCTACAAAAGTAGGATGACCTAGAAGCTCAAATTTTTATCATAGCTAACGTGATAATTTCTATGAATATCCTCTGAATTTCAAGGTCTGAAATGTTACAGAAAACATTTTATAGTGAAATTTTTTCGATGAATAAATTCAATATGATTCCATAACCCTATCTTACAAAGGCTATATCTCTGAAAGTATAAGGCCCTAGAAGCTAAAATGTGAACCCCACATAACATGCTCCATATAATAAATATTCTCCTAGGGGTTCCTTCTGAAATTCCATAGAAAAAACGTTATAGATAAAATTCCAAGGTATCTCAGATGTAGCAGTGAAACCCCAAGACCTTAATCCTTGATACCAAATGTGAAGAACCAAATATCAAAATAACATAAAAAAAACCTCAAAATAAGTACTCAACTCCTTGAAAAAGATATAATTTTAGATAATAAACCTCTTCAAGGGGGAAACCTCCTTATACAGCACACAAATTTCTCGATACAAGATGATTCCAAATGAAAAGGTCTTCTTGGTATATATAGGATACTAGGAGGTACAATTACAACTAATGGACCCAAGCTGACATAAATAAAATAACATTACTAATGTAATATGCCCCAATTAAGGGGCAATGTGCCACTATTTAGGGCTTAACACTCTGATACCAATTGTTGAATGACTAAGAGGGGGGTGAATCAGTAATGAGCAATTCTACCACTTTTAACCACAGTTTATATTCCTTTAACTTATTCAACCATGTTCATCATCTCATCATCAATATATTATTGTATCATAAACATTAATATCCATCAGTGAATAATAAACATTAATAAACATGTCCACACAATACACAATACACAAATATTTACGTGGAAACGCAATGCAAGAGAAAACCACATAATGTTTTTCTTATATGTCAAAGAATTACATTCATGGAAGAACCAAATTCCAATTTTCCATCTCCAACTGGAAGGAGACTCCAACCTGAAGGAAGATCTAACTTCCTAGTTCTCTGGCTCCAACCAGAAGGAGGATACCACCCCTTGGGTTCTCCATCTACAACCGAAAGGTGTCTACAACCACCTAGTTCTCAAGCTCCAACCTGGAGGAACATCCAACTCCCTGATACTACGACACCAACCAGAAGGAGGCTACAACCCCCTTTCCTTTCCCCATCCTACCACCCTGGAATATAAATGCCAAATGTAGACAACCTGTCACTGTCACTGAATAAAACACTACCACTTTCAACCTGTCACTATCAACTTGTACCAACTACCTGTAGTAACCTGTACCAATCAACCTACACCAAAAAACCAGTACCAATCAACCAGTACCAAACAACCTATAAAAAAATTTACTATGCATCCCCCATGCATCAACTTATACCTCAAACTGTATCATCAACAAGTGCATCAACCATGCACCAAACCTGTACAAATAACCTATCACAATAGCCTATCCAAGCAACCTGTCTCACTAACCAAATCATATATACTCACCAAGATCAATCACCAAGACAACTCTCAACCATATTCACAATATCACCAAGATCCACATCAATCTATACTACTCACAAACATAAAAAATATGTACCACAATCAATATGTTCTTCTAAAAGTATACCAAGTCATATATTCCACATCATCCATAAACCATGTGTCAACAATACTACTAACAAGTTCCTTTAACCATGTACTAAGTATGTACCAATCATGCATCAATTATAGATCAAACTACGACTCATCAAGATGTACCAACATCACCATACCATACACCTCATGTATGTACCAACTCATCAACTATATGTCCCAATATGTAACTCAACAATATACCAAATACATACACCAAGATATCCAACCAAATACAATACATCACACCACCATAAACCCTTATATCAAACCATGTTCCAAAACCTATATGTTATGTAGCATCAAGCATGCACTAACCATATACCAAGATCACCAAGAAATTCCTCTCATAATACACCTTAATATATGTCAATAGAGCTCACACATGTACCATCCATGTACTATAACATATATGCCTCAAAATCATTCACTACAACAAGTACAATGCAACAATAATACCTCTAGAAATGTACCATTAATATGCCTCAATAGATAAATGATGTACCTCTATCTAGTATCAAATTTCACATGATATACCTCATAAAAAAAGTTTCATAACCTTAATGATAAGTACTTAACATAACTAGCATTATACCTTAACAAAGATTCCTCAATCCACACACTAGGGTTTGTACCATGCATCTAAGATAGGCCTCAAGCATATTCTCGAAACATCAACCATATATCATCACCATACATTCATCAAACAAGATTGTGTCCATACTTTTATCTATGTTACTGCCCTGGAACATCACAACTCTGATAACCTAGGCTTACTTAGCTTTTGCATACTGTTCCAAGCCTTTTTCCCAAATTTACCAGTTCCTTGCTTGTTGCACACTAGTTGACCCATAAGGATGCCTCTCTAGACACATATAGTCTAACTCGTGAGGATGTTAGTAACTAGGATTTTCCAGAAACCCTTCCGCTTTGCATCTTCAAAACTTTTCCATCAAACTTTCTTTTCTTCCTTAGCTTAGTGCAACCTCATATTTGTCAATTATACCTCCAAATAACCTTTCATAAAAGATATATTCAACTAATTTCAATAGGTGTTAATRGGATTCCCTTGATCTCTTATTTATACTCTCTAAGCAGCTTCCTTTAGGGGTTATCTTATAACTATTTTACCSAACTTCCCTCTTTTMGGGATAATGCACTTTCAACAACTTTACCCACTTGCAACTACTTTATCCATAAACAATAAACTCACCACTTCTTGTTGCAACCACTTTATTATTTAATTAATTTCTTATTGCAACAAATTTACCCATGATTAACTCCTAGTGACAACCAATTTGGCTAGTAACCGTATTCTAAGATCTTCTAGAATAATTGGCTTCTTTGACCTTCTAGGGGATTCTAGATAGCTCTAAGGGGTTCTCCAACTTCTCAAGGCCATATCTCCCTAACCGTGAGGAACTATGTGGTGTACCACATATCACCAGAAACAAACTGATGTGTACTATCCATCCATGATATTATTACTTGCATATTGATTAATCTTCATGCATTTATATCTTAAACAAACTCAAGTCCCTTACCCATACCATTGTGCTACCAGACTTCTCCAAATGTTGGCATCAATGAAAACCAAATGTCCAACATTTCACTTCTCAATGAAAAAAATATTTAGATATCAGTTCAATTACTCAAAAAATGCAAGTTTTCCCTCTATTTTTTATTAATCGAGATCACACACAACACAYGACAAGGAGCATATGTGAATAGGAAAACCCTTTTCGATCTTTTATTTATTTATTTATTTWTTTTTCTGAGATCRTACAGGGAACGGGGAAAATAGMATATGAAGATCAAATGGATTAGAAAGAGGTGTGCAATATATGTTTTTTTGATTAATTGGGTTGGTTGTCATTGATGTTAACCCTTGAAGAAAGTCTAGTAGCGAATTTCGGTAACACAAAGGTTTGGGTAATGGGCCCAATTTTTTTGGATGGATAATGGTATTATTTTTTATATATATGTAGGTAAAACTATTCTAGAAGGATAGTACATGTCAGGACATTTTCTATGATATGTGGAACATCACATAACTCCTCACGATTAGAGAGTTATTGCCATGTGAAGTTGGAGAACCGTCATGAGTCATATAGAAGCCCCAAAGGGTCAAAGTAGTCAAAATGTTTACAAAGAAGAAATTATTTAAATAATAAAGTGAAGTGATGAGTGTACTATAAGTCAAAGAGGATGCAAATTTTTTTATTTAAATAATAAAGTTAATAGATAACTTACTAATTATGGAAAGTGGTTAAGTTAAGTGGACAAGTGGTTATAAGTGGGTTAACCCTAAAATAAGGAAAGTGGGTTAAGATGGTTAAAAGGTAACCCCTTGAGGATGCTACATGAAAGTATAAATAAGAGGCAAAGGTCTCTCATTTAATCACCCATTGAATATCATTGAATATCTATTTTGTGAAAGGTTATTTGGGTAGGTATTATTGATAGAGAAAAGTGTAGTAGAAAAAGTACAGCAAGAAAAGTGTGGTAGAAAATCACAGAAGGAGAAGTGCAGAATAAAAAAGTGCGGTAGAAAAATTGAGGCAAGAAAACTACGAGAGAAAAAGTGCAGCAGGAAAAGTGTGGCAGAAAAAGTGCAGCAAGAAAATCGCGGCAAGAAAAATGTGTCAAAAAAAATGTGGCAAGAAAATCGTGGCAAGAAAAGTGCAGCAGATAAAGTATGGCAGAAAAAGTGCAACAGGAAAATCGTGGTAGGAAAAATGTGGTAGGAAAACCGCGGTAGAAAAATTGTGACAATAGAACGCTACAAGAAGAAAAAGGTATGGTTTATATATGTGTAGTGTTGAATTTATTAATCAAGTTGAGGGTTTTCCTTGTAAATATGTTGGAATCCCTCTTGGTAGTTTATGGCTTGTTGTAGAGTTGATTTGAGGGAGATCTACTGAAGTTTAGTATTGGTTCATGTTTGAGGGCTTTTGGTTGAGGTATGTTGTTGAAGTTATTGGTACAGATAGAGGTTGTATAACAATTAGGCTCTAGCACATGGTTTGAGGTACAAACTTGTGGTATAGTGTTTGAGGTATATGTCATCATATCAGATTGGTTGATGAGTATATAGTGACAAGTTTCTTAGTGACATTCGGTTTCTACAATTGAGGTACATGTTGGGTACATGGTTGAGACAAGTAGTTGACGAGTTGGCACATACATGAGGTGTATAGTTGATGATGTTGGTACATCTTGATGAGTCATAGTTTATGTTCATTTGATGCATGATTGGTACATATTTGGTGCATGGTTGATGCACTCATTGATGGTATAGGTTGAGGTATAGGTTGGTGCATGGTTGATGCACTTGTTTATGGTACAAGCTGATTACAGGTTGTTTGGTACAGGTTGGTGCATGGTTGATGTACTTGTTTATGGTACAAGTTGATTATAGGTTGATTGGTACGGGTTTACAATAGTATATCTCAAAGTGATAGTGTGACAAGGTTCCATCATTCTACTTCTATTTCAAGTTGGTTGGATAGAGAAAGAACAGGTGGTTGTATCCACCTTCCGGTTGTAGCCGAAGAACATAGGGGGTTGTAGCCTCCTTCTGGTTGTAGCTAGAGAATTGGGGAGTTGAAGCTTCCCTCAGGTTGTAGTCCCATAAACTAGGGAGTTGGAGCCTCCTTCCAGTTGCAACTGGAAAAAAAAGGAAGTTGCTTCTTCCATTGAATGTAATTCTTAAAGATATATAAGAAAAATAATTTTGTGGTATTCTCCCACTTTGGGTTTCCACGTAAAAACACTGGTGTACTGTGTATGTGTATGATTTCTCATTTTTTCATTGTTTATTTACTCTAAAATTATTGGATGATAATTCTACATTGATAAAACACTTTATTATTGTGGTTAGAAAAGGATTGGATTGATCTATTACTGATTCACCCCCCCTCTCAGTAATCCAACAATTGGTATTAGAGAAGGTTCCTTCAAAAATCAGTTTAACCACTAAAAGGTAGATCATGGAGAGAAACAACATGTATAAAAATGGAATACCACAGTTTGATGGACATAAGTATGCATTTTAGAGAAGAAGTATGAAAACATATATACAGGCACAAGGATTTGAAATTTGGCAATCACTTGTAGATGGATACAAAGAACCAATAGTTCCACCAACAAATGAAAGAGAAATAAAACTTGGTCAAAATAATTCCAAAGCCACAAATGAACTTATGAATGGTCTTTGTGAATCGGTATTCACCAAAGTTATACATTGTAAATATGCTAAAGAGATTTGGGACAAACTTCAAAATATTTATGAAGGAGATTCAAACGTCAATGCAACAAAGCTTCAAACTTACAGAGGTCAGTTCGAACAACTAAAGATGAAGGAAGATGAGAATAGTGTAGCTTACTTATTACAAGTTGATGAAACAGTAAATGCAATCATAGGATTGGGAGAATAAATCAAAGAACCTGTAATTGTTCAAAAGGTACTAAGATCTCTTTCTATGAGATTTGACCCTAAGATATCAACACTAGAAGAAAGAGTAGATCTAGACTCAATAAAAATGGATGAACTACATGGAATCTTCATAGCATATGAAATGATAATTGAACAAGAAAATATAGATATAAAAGAAGCATCTTTCAAAGCATCCAAAATGTCAAAGCAAAAGGGAAAGAAAAAGGAAAAATAACATAGAAAGAGTAGTGACATCTCAGAAGATGATGAATAAGTGGCCAACTTTGTCAGAAGATTGAAATAGGGAACCAACGATAGATATAGAGGTAAGATTCCTTAGATTTGTTTTAATTGTGATGGTATTGATCATTTTTCTAAAAAATGTCCTCACAAGAAAAATAAGAGGAATGATTAAGATTACTCAAATAACAAACAAACATATAAAGGAAAAATAACCACAAAGAAATTTTTCAAGAAAATCTTATGCACCAAATAAGACATCTCATCATCAGATGAAGATGAAGTCGGTGACAGTGATACAGAAAGAGTTATATTCATGGCAGTAGAAGAATCTGACAATGAAGACACTGAAGAAGAATATGAAGAGACCAAAGAAGAATATGAAGAGGTAGAAGTTGACTATCGAGAAGAATTGTTGTATTCCATAGAAGTTATAAGAAGAGAAAAGAAGAAAAACAAGAAGCTACAAGAGGAACTAGACAAGAAAGACGACACTCAGGAGCTAGAACAAATGATCACAAATTTGAAGGTTCAAATAGAAGAAGATAAAATAATTGAAAAACAACTCAAAGAACAACTAGAAGAAAGAGACATGATCATTGGAAATTTGGAAGCAAAGATTGTCACATTAAGAAAGGATATTCAAAATAAAAACATGCAGAACAACTCAAACATTTTGGATGACATTATCATCAGTAAAAAACCTGATCATAATAAGTCTAGACTTGGATACAATCAGACAGAAAAGGGATCAAGCTCCAAAACAAAAAAACAAGTAAGATGTCCAAAAATCTATGAACAAACAACCAAAGAGAATAGGAATATCTAGAAGGAAGATTACAAGGACACTCCTCCACTGAGAAGATTCAAATTTCATAATCAACAATCGACAGATAGACCTTAGGAAGAAGAAGCATTCAAAAGATCTTCAACTCCTAGGTATAAAACTATTTGTTTTGGTTTATGTTATGCATGTAATAATTTTGGACATAAAGCTGTGAATTGTAGAGCTAACAACAGGAACATAAAAAACTTTGAAATCCATACACAAAAGGGATATCCAAGAAGGCCTAGTGAAACACAAAGAATAAGTTACAATAGGTTTGAATCATTGAGCACTGAAGTGGAATGCTACAAGTGTAAAATATTTGGACACATGGCCAAAGATTGCAGAATGATAGTTCCTCCTAGAGAACCACAACAGAAAAACATCAGTCACAGACATGAACCCCATAAGAGAATATGGATAAGAAAGCAGAATCAGTATAGAAATCAAGAATGCACACTTGATCTACAAGATAAGCAGAAGAAACGTGGTTGGTATGTTGATAGTGGTTGTTCAAAACACATGAAAGGAGATAAAGACAAGTTTCTTACATCAAGAAAGGAAAGATATGGATCAGTCTCCTTCAGAAATCATGATTCAACTAAAATCATTGGAAAAGACATGGTCAGAATTGGAAACAAGAATACCAAGGAATAAAATGTTTTACTAGTATAAGATATGAAACATGATCTTCTAAGTGCGAGTCAAATGTTTGACCAAGGTCATAAATTTACTTTTGATTCACAAAAGTTCAAGATAAGAAAAGAAGGTTCAGGAAAATTGATTGCAACAACTACAAAAACTGCAAGTAACATATATGTACTAAGAGAAATTGGAAATGAAAAGTGTTGTCTAGGAAAGGAAGATGAAAGTTGGCTATGACATAGAAAAATGGGTCACATATACTTTGATAACCTTTTCAAAGTCAGCAAAAAAGAAGCAATTAGAGAAATTCCCTACATTACAAAACCAACCAACACTTTATGCAAGCATTGTTAACAAGGAAAGAAAACAAAGACCAGGTTTAAATCAAAAGAATATTCAATGACAAGACCACTGGAAATTGTACATACTGATCTAGTTGGGCCAACTACAACAAAGGGTTTCAGAGGTGAGAAATACTTTATGTTATTAATTGATGATTATACAAGAATAAATGGAGTTTGATTTCTCAGGAATAAGTCAAAAGATTTTGAAAACTTCAAGGTCTATAAGGAAATGGTTGAAAATGAAATGGATTCAAAAATCAAATGTTTGAGATCTGATAATGGAGGAGAGTTCACTTCAAAGGAATTTATGGACTACTGCAGCAGGCATAGAATAAAAAGGCAATTCTTTGTTGCTAGGACACTTCAATAGAATGGAGTTGTTGAAAGAAAGAATAGGACAGCACATGAAATGGCTCAAACAACGTTAATGGATTCTAAATTGAAAGATATCTTTTGGACACATGTAGTGCATACAATGGTTCACATTCAAAACAGATTAATGTGAGAAACAACACTGACAAAAATCCCTACGAGCTATGGAAACAAATACTAGAAAATGTGAATCACTTCAGAGTATTTGGAAGAAAATGGTACATCAAAAGAGAAGATGGCAGGATGGGAATGTTTTAATTTAGTGTGGACAAAGGAGTACTTGTTGGTTACTCAAGTACAATGAAAGTGTTGTCTAGGAAAGGAAGATGAAAGTTGGCTATGGAACAAAATAATAGGTCACATACACTTTGATAACCTTGTCAAATTCAACAAAAAGTAAGCAGCTAGAGAAATTCCCTATATTACAAAACCAACCAACACTTTATGCAAGCAATGTTAACAAGGAAAGAAAACAAAGACTAGGTTTAAATCAAAAGAATATTCAATGACAAGACCACTAGAAATTGTACATATTGATCTAGTTGGACCAACTACAACAAAGGGTTTAAAAGGTGAGAAATACTTTATGTTATTAGTTGATGATTATACAAGAATAAATGGAGTTTGATTTCTCAGGAATAAGTCAAAAGCTTTTGAAAACTTCAAGGTCTATAAGGAAATGGCTAAAAATGAAATGGATTCAAAAATCAAATGTTTGAGATCTGATAATGGAGGAGAGTTCAATTCAAAGGAATTTATGGACTACTACAGTAGGCATATAATAAAAAGGCAATTCCCCGTTGCTAGGACACCTCAATAGAATGGAGTTGTTGAAAGAAAGAATAGGACAGTACAGGAAATGGCTCTAACAATGTTAATGGATTCCAAATTGACAAATATCGTTTGGACACATGTAGTGCATACAATGGTTCACATTCAAAATAGATTAATGATCAGAAGCAACACTGACAAAAATCCCTATGAGCTATGGAAACAAATACTAGCAAATGTGAAGCACTTCAGAGTATTTGGAAGAAAATGCTACATCAAAGGAGAAGATGGCAGAATGGGAAAGTTTTAATTTAGTGTGGACAAAAGAGCACTTGTTGGTTACTCAAGTACAAGGAAAGAATACAAGTGTTACAATCTGAGGTTGAAAAAAGTTGTGGAAAGCATCAATGTAACAATTGATGAAACAGGTGGACAAGAATTAAAGGAAGAAGAAAATTAGTCAATGGAAAAACGTTATGAAGAAGAAGCAGAAGATGAAGAAGAATTAGAAGAGGAAAATGAAGAGGATCAGACAGAAGTAGAAGAGAAAGTTAAACAAGTGCCTCCAAAGACACCTAGCAAACGAGTAGAGAAGAATCATCCTTTAGATATGATTATCAGAAACAACAATGCAGGAGTTGAGACTAGAAGAAGAATCCATTGACCATAACAAATGCACCTAACACGCTCATCTACGATTGAACCAAACAGTTTTGAAGAGGCCAACAAGGATGAATTTTGGAATAAGGCCATGGATGAAAAATTGGATCAAATAGAGAAGAATGACACTTGGGAATTGGTTCCAAGACCAAAGAATAAGAATATGATTGGCACATAGTGGGTATTCATAACTAAATTGAATGAAGATGGACGGGTTACAAGGAACAAAGATAGATCGGTATGTAAAGAATACACACAGGTTGAAGGAATCAACTTTGAAGAGACATCTTCTCCAGTTGCCAGAATGGAAGAAATATGATTTCTCCTAGCTTATGCATGCTCCAAGAATATTAAAGTGTATCCGATCGACGTGAAGTCATCTTTCTTGAACAAGGAGCTTGAAGAAGAAGTATACATTAAACAACCAGAAGGATTTCAGTTGTCAGAGAACGCATATTATGTGTGTAAATTGAAGAAGGCCTTGTATGGTCTAAAATAGGCTCCTAGAGAATGGTACTCTAGACTAGATAAATATCTACAGTAGGAAGGGTTAAGAAAAGGAAGTGCAGATAACAACCTCTACATCAAGGTATCTCAAGATAGTATTTTATCAATTGAATTTTATGTTGATGATATTACTTTTGGAAGCAATGATGATAGGTTAAGCTGGAAATTTGCAACAGATATGTAGAATTAATTTGAAATGTCATTAATTAGAGAACTATCCTTCTTTTTGGGTCTTCAGATATGTCAAAGCAGCCAAGGAATTGTTATTTCTCAAACTAAGTATATTAGAGAAATGCTAAAGAGGTTCAGAATGGAAGATTGCAAACCAATTATAACTCCTATACAAACCAATTGCAAGTTGATAAAAGATGATGATTCAAAGTCTAAAGGCTAGAGGAAATATAGGTCGATGATTGGTAGCTTACTATATGTGACAAAATCCAGACCAGATGTAATGCAGGAAGTTGGACAGGTGGCATGATTTCAAGCAGCACCAAATGAATCACATGTATTAGCAGTGAAGAGGATTTTTAGATATCTCAAAGGAACAAAAGAGTTTGGATTATGGTATCCAAAAGGAAAGGATCTATCACTTATTTCCTACACAGATGCAGATTGGGCATGTTGCATGGATGAACGACAAAGAACTAGTGGTGCAACATTCTACTTGGGTGAGTGTTTAGGATCATGGCTAAGAAAGAAACAATCATCAGCATCCTTATCTATAGCCAAGGTAGAGTATATTGCATCAACATGTTGTACACAGTTTATATGGATGAAACAAAATCTGACAGATATACAAGTTGAGTATGATGAGCCCATTCCAATCTATTGTGATAATACAAGAACCATAGTTATATCAAAGAACCTATTGATTCACTCCAAGACGAAGCACATTCCAGTAAAGTATCACTTTCTACGGGAACAAGTTGCAGAGAGAAGAACATTAGAGTTGAATATGTGGGCACAAAAGAACAAGTGGCAGACATATTTACAAAACCTTTTCCATGAGAATCCTTTGAGTATCTTCACTAGAGAATCAGAGTAATTTCTAATCCAAAATGAATGTTTATCTTATATGTCTCATATTTACATGAGGAAGTGCCATAAAGAGGATAATTCAGGTCGAGAGATCAATTTCAGGAAGAGTTTAGTCAGGGGAAGTATCCCCAAGGTAGTTCAATTAGGGGTAGGAGCCCTGGATTGAAAGATACCTCTTTAATTGATGACAAAGGGGGAGAGATTTATTAGATGCGGAGAACAAAGACATGATTCCAGGGGGAGCGATGGTCACGGAAATAGCATGAGTGATATGACTTCAGTATTGCATGACATGACTTCAGTATTGCATCAGAGTGTTTCCATCAATTCCAAAGGAGGGTATTTTTGATTAATTGGGTTGGTTTTCATTGATGTCAACCCTTGAAGAAAGTCTGGTAGAAAATTCTAGTATCACAAAGGTTTTGGTAATGGACCCAACATTTTTTTATGGATAATGGTATGATTTTTGATATATTTGTAGGTAAAACTATTCTAGATGGATAGTACATGTCATGCCATTTCTGGTGGTATGTGTAATGTCACAGAACTCCTCACGGTTAGAGAGTTATGGCCATCTGAAGTTGGAGAACCCTCATGAGTCATCTAGAAGCCCCAAAAGGTCAAAGTAGTCAAAGTGTTTGCAAAGAAGAAATTATTTAAATAATAAAGTGAAGTGATGAGTGTACTATAAGTCAAAGAGGATGCAAAAGAAATTATTTAAATAATAAATTTAATGGAGAACTTACTAATTATGGAAAGTGGTTAAGTTAAGTGGAGAAGTCGTTATAAGTGGGTTAACCCTAAAATAAGGAAAGTGAGTTATGATGGTTAAAAGGTAACCCCTTGAGGATGCTACATGAAAGTATCAATAAGAGGAAAGGGTATCTCATTTAATCACCCATTCAATATCATTGAATATCTATTTTTTGAAAGGTTATTTGGGAAGGTATTATCAAGAGAGAAAAGTGCAGCAGAAAAAATGCAGCAAGAAAAGTGTGGAAGAAAAAGTGCAGCAGAAAAAGTGCGGCAGGAAAATCATAGCAGGAAAAGTGCGGCAGAAAAACCGCAATAGAAAAACTGTGGTAGCAGAACGCTACAAGAAGAAAAAGGTATATTTTTCATATGTGCAGTGTTGAATTTATAAATCAAGATGAGGTTTTCCATTGTAAATATGTTATATGCCCTCTTGGGAATTAATGGCTTGTTGTAGAGTTGATTTGAGGAAGATCTATTGAAGTTTAGTATTGGTTCATTTTTTAGGGATTTTGGTTGAGGTATGTTGTTGAAGTTATTGGTACAGATAGAGGTTGTATAACAGTGAGGCTCTAGCACATGGTTTGAGGCACATACTTGTGGTATAGTGTTTGAAGTATATGTGATCAGATTATATTGGTTGATGAGTATACAGTGACAAGTTTCTCAGTGAAATTTAGTTTCTATAGTTGAGGTACATGTTGGGTACATGGTTGAGACAAGTAGTTGATGAGTTGTGATGCAGACCCCCCCTACTCTCCCTTGGGGTTGCATGACCTCTCAGTCAAGGATATTAATCTCTTTGAGTTGGGTTATCTCCTTAGGACCTTACTAGTATCAAACTAAATCAAACATAGGCCACGTTATCACCCGAGGCGTAGGTCGTATGGTACCCCTAGGCCCTATTTTCTTAGCGTCTTATCAAATGTCAACACCGACAGGTGCTATCTCCTTCCGCTATCCCTCCTTTGCATGGTATCTTGGGTTGTCACTCGGGGCTTAACCTCCTGGTGCTTCCTGAATTCAAAACTTTTAACTAGGATGAAATCAACGATCCACAGTGATTGCAGGGCACCAACGTGCTCTCTCTTTATCGGAGGGCTCAATCTCTGCAATGAGAAAAGTAATCACCCAACTCGGTCTAATTGTGTTCATTGATCCCCCATCCCAACGTGATTAATGACATTGGTGAATTTTGGGCCATGAACTATCACGTCCGCTAATTTCACCTCCGCGCTCCGCAATGATTCTCCACCATCGATATCCATTCACAGATCGACGACCACAAACCACTTCAAATATTCAGGCTTCAAGAGTTTGAAACTCCCTGCATTCACTTTCCCCCATATCACTTCCACCCGAAGTACATGATCTATCGACACATGTCTCCCTCATATCGATGGCTACAATTCACTTCAACTATTCGGGCTTTGGGAGTTTCAAACTCTCCATCTTCGTTTCCCCCTGAGTGCTTTCACCCAAAGTTCATGAATCTATGTCATGTGTCCTTATGGATCCGACTGTCACGATTCACTTCGGCTATTCAATCTTCGGGAGTTTCAACTCCTCAACACTCACTTTCTCTGGGAGACATTTTACTTGAATCCAACGATCTGTCGATGCGTGTCTCTCACAGATCAATGACTATAGTTCACTTTGGCTCTTCGAGCTTTGGGAGTTTCAAAATCTTGCACACTCACTTTCTTCTAGAGTGTTTTCACCTGAAGTCGATGATCTGTCAAAGAATTTCTCCCACAGATCGACAACTACAAATCGTTTTGGCTCTTCGGGCTTCGGGAGTTTCAACTCCTGCACACTCGTTTTCTCCTAGAGTGTTTTCACTCAAAGTTGCAGATATTACACCACCTGTCCCTCTGGATGATGGACGGTTCCTAACCTCTTCGCGACTTCGGTGAATCCTCACTCTTTTGTGCACACATAGACTTAAATCCCGTGCAATTTTCCTAGATCCAACAATATGGAACGATCCCACTCCCTCCGGGATGGGTCTTCACCAATAACTCATGAAACCTTCAGATCTTCACCCCCTTTGGGGATTTATCCCCGCTATCTCTCATGATATTTCTTTCTCAAACCCTTTGACTCCTCAGAGGTATACTTCGACACTTAGTCAAACTTTGAATATATACACTACTTGCAACAGATTCCTATGCAAGACTTAGCTTCTTACGAGTGACTTTGCACACCTTGCAGCACTCCCTTTGCACTCCTTACAAATGGAAGTTTCACACTATCTCTTCTGAGCTTCTGAGTCGAAACAGACTCTGTCAATGCACTCCTTACGGACTGTATGCACACCTTGCATGAACTCAATGAAGAGAAACAATTGAAACTTATCCAAATACTTCTCAGTATCATATACTTAATAACATAACTCATACATTCAGGAAAACAAAAAATAATAGGGAAATTTTAAACATTAGAAACACCATGTGTTGGGTCAATATCCCTCTATTATATTCATTCATATGTAAAATGGCTACATCCTGATAAAAACTTACATTTAGTAACAACTATGTTCTACTAATCTGCAGCAGCCTTTGTTCAGGCATACAATGCATCCACTTATACAAGAGGTCCTCTAGGGTTTCAACCAACTACCTATCTGATCAAAGTAAAATCTTACAACTACTTAGTCCTATTACAATAAATGTCTGTGAAATAAAATTTAAGGTGAATGTTCATATTCATGACAAAATCAAATAACTCAAGGATGATCTGATCTCTTCAGGTTTGACGTGATCGTTCAATCTCTGATAAGTAAAACTTCTCTAATCCATCATTTACTCAGAAGTTCTCTGAGATACACCATCTTTCAAAATTTAAAATTTCACTTAAAAGGTGCACTAGGCATTGTGTTGTCATCCCATGTGGCTTTGCTAACGATGCTCCTACATCATACTCCTTTGGGAAAAAAACTCATGGACTCCTATCCATGAGCTCCTGCACTGACCTTCCATGTTTTTGGACATCAACTTCACTTACCCAACTAACATATTCTATCGAGTGTCCCTTCCACTTGAGCACATATTCAAAATAGGTCTTCCTCCTGGTCTTCTTTCCAATTGTCTTATCAATGATCTTCTCCTTCTGTGGATTTTCTATTACAGGCATCTGCTTCTCCCACTGAATCTTCTTTTGATCTTCTGATCTTTCTGTTTCATCATCCCTGTAAGGATATAGTTATGAA
Organism: Picea mariana; assembly: GCA_032191745.1. NCBI lineage: Eukaryota > Viridiplantae > Streptophyta > Pinopsida > Pinales > Pinaceae > Picea > Picea mariana. The sequence goes on from JASDQU010100358.1 coordinate 223,523, forward strand.
ATGTTGAATATGGGTGATATCCCCACATCCTCTAGGAACTCTATCTCATAAGGATTGTTACCAAATTTTCTTAGGATCTTGCATGGTCCAATATTCTTCAACTTCATCTTGTTTTTTTTTTGTTTGTTAATTTGTGCGGAACCTGTTGGCTACGCGATTAACCTGTGGCTTGAGAAACCGCGACTTAGGGGCATCTAAGCCGTCAAAATCACCCGGGGATCGCACCTGGCCTGAGCCACACCAACCCTTAACATGGTTGGATTTTTTGTCCCCGCAGGTTTCAAACCGGTGAGTTTAACATCACGGAGTGGCTTAAAAACACACTCCATCACCGACTGTCCTACACCTCGGGGACTTCAACTTCATCTTGTTATATGTTCCTCTTGGGAACCTTTGTTTCCTCAAGTGTGATAAAACTTGATCTCCCACTTCAAATTGAAGTTCTCTTCTGTTCTTATCAACTCTACGTTTATACTATGCATTGTTGTTCTACAACTGCACCCTAATATGATTATGAAGTGTATGTATCTCTATAGTAAAGTCTTCTGCTCTAGAACTTCTGAATTCACTTTGCTCCATGTCTCTCAATTATGATACCCCTCTTGGCATCATCCCATACATTATCTGGAATGGGATTTTTCCTATACTTCTTTTTGGTTAGTCATTATATGCAAACTATGCTTGTGACATAATTTGATCCCACTGGCTATGATGTTCAGTGACCAAACTTCTCAAAAAATTTCCTAAGATTTGATTTACCACCTCCGTCTGTCCATCTGTTTGAGGTTGATATGCTGAACTAAAAGACATTTATGTCCCCAGCTTCTTCTATAATGTTCTCCATAAATGACCAACAAATTTAGTGTCCCTATCTAAGACAATACTCTTGGGCAATCCATGAAGTCTCACAACTTCCTTGAAAAACAAATTTACAATGTGTGTTGCATCATTTTTCTTATAACAGGGGATAAAGTGTGCCATCTTCAAAAATCTATCAACTACCAAAAATATGGAATCACTTCCTCTTTCTATCCTTGGTAATCCCAACACAAAATATATGCTTATTACATCCCAAAGCCTATTTGGAATAAGAAATGGTTGATACAATCCAATGTTATGTTTCTTCCCTTTTGCATACTAGAAAATCTTACATTTGTTCAAAAAATTCTTCACCTCTTCTCTCATACCTGCCAATAGTATGAACTCTTCAACTCTGCAAATGTCTTGTCATGGATGAAATGTCTTGCTATACCTCCATTGTGTTTTTCCTTCAACAAATTTTCTCTCATCGAGAACCTCGGTATGCACAATTGGAAACCTTTAAACAACAATCCATATTGAATCATATACTCTGTTCACTAACTTTTGTCTCTGAGCATAGGATTTTCACATGCTTCATATGATTCTTTGAAATCTAGGTCATTACAATACATCCCCTTAAGGTGTTCAAATCCTAAGGTCTTGACTTAAAATTCCTACAGAATTAGACATCTCCTGCTTAATGCATCAACAACTTTGTTATCATTACCAGAAATATATTTAATGAAAAAAGTGAAATTTTGCATAAGCTCTATCCACTTAGCATGTCTCTAGTTTAACTTCTCTTGTCTAGTTATGAATTGTAAAACTTGGTTATCGCTATACAAGACAAATTCCTTTGGAACAAGGTAGTGCCTCCATTTCTTCAAGTCTTGAATTGTGTCATAATTTCTTTTATCATATGTGGAGTAATTTCCCTTAGTCTCATTCATCTTCTCATTGAAATATGCAATAGGCCTATTATCTTGGCTTAAAACTGCTCCAATTGCAACTCCACTCATATCACACCTTGAAATGTCTTACCAAAATTTGGCAAGACCAGAATTGGTCATTTTGTTATCTTCTCCTTCAATATATTGAAACTTTTCTTAGATTCTTCTATCCATTTAAAAGACTTGTGTCTTTTCTTCACTGTATCCATCATTGGTGCACAAATTCCACTGAAATTCCTAATGAACTTCCTATAGAAAATTGCTAATCCATGTAATCTTCTCACTTCAAACATACTCCTTGGTGATGTCCATTCTTTGATTGCTCTGACCTTCTTGGGATCCATCTTCAATTCATTTGAAGAGATCATAAAACCCAAGTAAATGAGTTTTGTATTCATAAAAGAGGACTTCTTCAGATTTATAAAAAACTTCTCATGTTGTAGTCTTCTCATCACTAATGTCAGATGTCTCAAATTCTCCTCTTTAGTTTTACTGAAGACCAATGTATCATCCAGATATACAATAACAAACTTACCAATGAAATCCTTCAATACTTCATTCATTAGTATCATAAAAGTACTTGGGGAATTTGTTAAGAAAAATTGCATAACAAGCCATTCATACAACCCTTCATTTGTCTTAAAGGTTGTTTTCCACTCATCACCTTCTCTCATTATTATCTGGTGATATCCACTTTTCAAATCTATATTTGGAAAAAAAAAATCTCCACTTAAGAAATCCATTAAGTCATCCGTTGTTGGCAAAGGAAATTTGTACCTGATGGTGATCTTTTTTATGGCTCTTGACTCTGTACACATTCTCCATCCTCCATCCTTATTTGGACTCAACAAAGTTGGTATTGTGCATGGACTCAATCTTTCTCTGACCAAACCCTTGTCTAATAATTCTTGGACTTGTCTCTTTACCTCCTCATTCTCTTGAGGTATTAATCTGTATGCTTCTTTGTTCGACAGACTTGCTCCTATTATCAAATCAATATGATGGTTGATACTTCTGATGGGTGTAAATGGCTTAGGAAACTCATCCACTACTATGTCAACAAAATTCTCCCAAACCTCATGAACGTCTTCAGGAAAATCATCCATAGAAGTAATTTTAAGGAAAAAATTGGGTTTCCTCACCACAACAAACTTCATCTCATGTCCCTTCTTGACTTCACTATGTAGTTCCTTCCCACTCATGAGAAGTATGCTTGTGTTGGCTTCTTCTTTTACTTTCTTCTCTTCTATTGGCAGCAACATGTGTTTTCTACCATTCTTTTCCAAAGTGTAAGTGTTTCTTCTCCCATAATGAATGACATTCCTGTCAAACTACAATGGGCTTCCCAAAACAACATGACATACATCCATGGGAATTACATCACACAAAATATCATCTCTATATCCACCTATTTTAAATTCAACAAGGCATTGTTTAATTACCATGACCTAGAGTCCTTTTTGAAACCATGAGACCTTATATGGATTTGAATGTGTAGTTGTCTCCAGATCCAATTTCTCCACGATCTATGTGAATACTATATTGTCATTTCTTCCACTGTCAATTATAACCTTGCATAATTTATCTTTAGTCTTGAAAGATGTCCTGAACAAACTGTTCCTATGCACTAGTTTTTCAACTTCTAGTTATGGCTTCAAGAGAACCTTCCTCGGATTCATATATTTTCCATCCTTTGCATCTTCTGCTTCAACATTCCTTTCTTGTGCTTCTGAAATGTGAGATTCACCTCCTCCTTTATTTTTCTTGGGACATTCCCAAGACTTGTGTCCTAGTTTTCCACAGGTATAATATATTATCTCTCCTCCTCTACTTCTTCCTCTTCCTCTAGAAAAAATAATTTCTCCCACCAAGCTATCTCCCTCTAGGGCTTCCTCCTCTTTCTGAGTGACTCTAGGTTTTCTCATCCTCACTCTTGGTCTTCTATGCCCTATCATGGGAAACTCCCTTACCTCTGTTCGAGCTTCTACCTCTACTTCTTTGGATTTTTTTTCTGGCCAACTTCTCCTCTACTTTCAATGCATATTGATATGCCTCCTCTACTATCCTCATTGACATCATGCTGATTTCATCCTGGCTCTCATATCTCAAGCCATTTATGTACCTGACAAATTTCTCTTCATCTCTCTCCCTCTGTCCATTCTTGATGTTCATCTTGTAAAACTCATATGTGTACTCTTTCACTGTCATTCCTTTCTGTCTCAGGTTCTACATCTTCTTGAATAGATTTATCTAATAATTCTTGGGAATGAACTTAGCCTTCATCTTGGCTACCATTCTATCCCAACTCTTAATATTTTTTTTCCTTTGCTTTGTTTTTCAGCCTGTAGTTCATCCCACCACAGTGTTGCATGTCCTTTCAACCTGGCAACAACATGTCTTACCTTCTTCTCCTCATTGACATATTCACAGTTGAAATACTTGTCCATGGACCTTATCCAGTCTAGCAGCTCTTCAATATCCAAATTTCCTTCATACATTGGGATGTCTATCCTTTCTCTAGCTCCCAACTTCACAACAACTTTCAGTAAGCATTCTTTGACAACATATCCCCCCGCAACTTCCTCTTTGACCTCCATCTATTCACTTTCTGCATCATTGAAGTCTCAAGTATCAGTTGATCTTCTCTACGATGCCTCCATCGCCTCCAACCTGGCACAAAGTTCACTCATTTCTCATTCTAGAATGCAATTTGTTATAGGTGGCTCTAGGCATCTCCTCGATGGCATTGTGCTAACGTTTTATCACTCATAGAGTACAACTTTGAGTTCTTTTTGGCTACCTAAAACAAAATTAGGCTCTAATACCACTTGATGCAGACCCCCCCTACTCTCCCTCGGGGCTATTTGAACTCCTATTCAAGGATATTAATCTCTTCTAGTTGGATTAGCTCCTTGAGAGCTTACTACTCTCAAACTAAATCAAACACAGACCCTGTTATCACCCGAGGCACAGGTCATATGGTACCCACAGGCCCTAGTTTCTTAACACATTATCAAATCTCAACACCGATGGGAGATATCTCCTTTTGCTATCCCTCCTTTGCATGGGACCCTGGGCTGTGACTCAGGGATTAACCTCCTAGTGCTTCACGACTTCAAAAATTTTAACTGGGACAAGATTAATGGTCCATAGTGATTGTTGGGCACCAATGTGCTCTCTCTTTATCAGAGGGCTCAACATCCACAATAAGAAAAGTACTCTCCCAACTCGATCTAATCATGGTCGTTGATTCCCCATCCTGACGAGATCAAAAAAGTTGGTGAATTGCGGGCCGTGAACTAGCATGTCCGCTAATTTCAACTCTGTGCTCTGCAATGATTCCCCACCGTCCATCTACATTCACCGATCGACGACCAAAAACCACTTGGGCTATTCGGGCTTGAGGAGTTTCAAACTCTCTGCCTTCGCTTTCCCCTGGAGAACTTCCACTCAAAGTACATGATCTATCAATGCATGTCTCCCTCATATCAACGAATGCGATTCACTTCAGCTATTTAGGCTCAAGGAGTTTCAAAATCTCTACCTTCACTTTCTCCTTGAGTTCTTTCAATCGAAGTTCACAGATCTTTGTTGTGTGTCCTTCTGGATCAGACGGTCACGATTCACTTCAGTTATTCAGGCTTCAGGAGTTTCAATGCCTTTGCACTCACTTTATCCCTGAGATATTTTACCTGAAGTCGACGATTAGTCGTTGCGTGTCTCTCACAGATCGACGACTGTAGTTCACTCCAGCTCTTAGGGCTTCGAGAGTTTAAAAATCTTGCACACTCACTTTCTTCTGGAGTGTTTTCACGTGAATTCGACGATCTGTCAATGTGTGTCTCCCACATATCAATGACTACAAATCATTTTGGCTCTTCGGGCTTCGAGAGTTTCAAATCCTACACACTCGTTTTCTCCCAGAGTCTTTTCACCCGAAGCTACAGATATTATGCCACCTGTCCCTCTGGATGATGGATGGTTCCTAACCTCTTCAAGACTTTGATGAATCCTCACTCATCTGTGCACACAAATACTTAAATCTCATGCACTTTTACTAGATCCAATGATCTGAAATGATCCCGCTCCCCCCTGGACGATTCTTGACCGATAATTCATGAAACCTTCAAATCTTCACTGCCTTTTGGGATTTCTCCCTTCTATATCTCGTGAGATTTCTTTCTTGAACCCTTTGAATCGTCAGAGGGATACCTAGACACTTAGTTGAACTTTGAATCTATACACTCCTTGCGACATATTCCTACGCAAGACTTAGGTTCTTGTGGGCGAATGTGCACACCTTGCAACAGTCTCTTTGCACTCCTTCAAATGAAAATTTCACGTTATCTCTTCTGATCTTCTGAGTCGAAAAAGACTTTGTCAATGCACTCCTTATGGACTATATGAAAACCTTGCATGAACTCAATGAAGAGAAAAAATTGAAACTTACCCAAATAATTATCAGTATCATATACTTAATAACATAACTCATTCATTCATGAAAACATAAAATAATAGGGAAACTATAAATAGTGGCAACTTCATGCGTTGGGTCAATATCCCTCTGTCATATTCATTCAGATTTAAAATGGCTACAACCTGATAAAGAATTAAATTTAGTAACAACTATCTTCTACTAATCTACATCATCCTTTGTTCAGGCATACAATGCATCTACTTATACAAGAGGTCCTCTAGGGTTTCCTCCAACTACCTATCTGATCGAAGTAAAATCTTACAGCTACTTAGTCCTATTAAAATAAACGTTCATGACAAACAATTTAAGGTGAATGTTCAGATCCATGCCAAAATCAAATAACTCAAGTATGATTTGATCTCTTCAATTTTGACGTGATCTTTCAACCTCCAATCATTAAAAATTCTTTGATCGATCATTTACTCATAAGTTCTCTGAGATACACCATCTTTCAAAATTTAATGTTTTACTCAAAAGGCATGCTAGGAATTTTGTTTTTTGTCCCATGTGAATTTGCTAACGATGCTCATGCATCAAGTTGGAACATACATGAGTTGTATAGTTGATGATGTTGGTGCATATTGATGAGTTAGAGTTTATGTGAATTTGATGCATGATTGGTACATATTTGGTGCATGGTTCATGCACTCATTGATGATACAAGTTGAGGTATAGTTTGGTGCATGGTTGATGCACTTGTTTATGGTACAGGTTGATTGGTACAAGTTTACAACAATATATCTCACAGTGATAGTGTGAAAGTGGTGTCATCCTTGTGCTTTTATTTCAAGGCGGTTGGATAGGGCAAGAACATGTGGTTGTAGCCACCTTCCGCTTGTAGCTGAAGAACATAAGGGGTTGTAGCCTCTTTTTGGTTGTAGCTAGAGAATTGTGGAGTTGGAGCTTCCCTCAGGTTGTAGCCTTAGAAACTAGGGGGTTAAAGATTCCTTCCAGTTGCAACTAGAAAACAAAGGAAGTTGGTTCTTCCAATGAATGCAATTCTTAAAGACATATAAAAAAAATCATTATTTGGTTTTCTCCTGCTTTGGGTTTCTACATAAAAACATTGGTGTACTGTGTATGTGTATGATTGCTGATTTGTTCATTGTTTATTTACTCTACAGTTATTGGATGATAATGCTACATTGATATGACACTTGCATATTGTGGTTAGAAAAGGATTGGATTTCTCTATTACTGATTCACTCCCACTCTTAGTAATCCAACATGTTCATGCATTGGAAGGTTTTCCAGCACCTCAACCTTAATATTTTAGGATAAATTAAGAATCAAAGAGTCATAGTGATTATTGACTCATGGAGTACCCATAACTTCATTGCTAAATGATTATTAGAGAGCTTCAATCTTTTTGTGTATCTAATAACAAATTTCCACGTTTTGGTTGTAATGGGGGTAGTATTGATTATGGAGGAAAATTCCACAACATTAAATTTAGTATGGGAGAATTAACTTAGAAATCCCGATGTATGTCATTCCCATTGGAGGTGTATATGTTTTCTAGAGATTTAATTGTTGAGAAAATTAGGTACAATTTCTATAATTTATAAGGAAATATTCATGAGATTTTAATTGGAAGGAACTCAATATGAATTCAGAGGGTTAAAATTTTCACCTTCTCAAGTCATGGGCTCTCAAAGAATGAAAATCCTCATAAAAAATGGGAGTAGGGGAGTTGTGGTTAGAATTTATTCTATGGAAGTAAAGCAAGAACATGAAAATATTCTAGAGGAATTAAAATTCACCTTGGAAAAGAACCATATGGTATTCTAAGAAATTCATAAATGGATACCTCCATCTAGGGATCATGAAATTCAAATTGAAATAATACGTGGGAATTACTCCTAATAAAATGTCTTATAATTATCATCATCAACAAAAGGGGGATATTGAGAAAATGGTACAAGACATGTTGAATTCGGGTATTATTCAACCAAGCAGTAGTTCATTTTCAAATTCAATAGTGATGGCGAGAAAAAAGATAATTCTTTCAAGATGTGCTTTTATTATAGGGATCTAAATAAAATCATGATAAAGGATAAATTTCTTATTCCAAATATTGATGAGCTATTATATGAGCTTTTCATGGTGTGGCTTATTTTAAAAAAGTACATCTTAAATTAGGATACCACTAGATCAGATTAAGAAAGGAAGACATTCCCAAAACAACTTTTAGAACTCATGATGGGAACTATGAGTTCTTGGTCATGCCTTTTGGGTTGAGTACTTCTCCTTCTACTTTTCAAATCCTTATGAACAAATTTTTTCAACCCAATCTTAGAAAGTTTGTGTTGCTATTCTTTGATAATATACTTATCTATAGAAAATCATGGGAAGACCACATAAAACATGTGGATAAAGTTGTAAAAAATATTGAGAACAATCAATTGTATGTAAAAGGATCCAAATGTTATTTTGTGAAACAAGAACTAGAGTATTTGGTTCATATTATTTCAAGGGAAGGGGATAAGGTGGACCCTCAAAATATCCAAGCTATTACAAAATGGCCTATTCCTGATGAAATCAAGAGTCTTATATGATTTTTGGGTCTTACAATATATTATCAGAATTTTTTTAATAATTATGCATGCATTGCACACCCACTCACATTTATTTTGAAGAAAAAATAATTTGTATGGAATGAAGAGGCTATATTGGATTTCTCACTCTTAAAATATGCCATGTCTTCTAAACCAATATTAGAAACACCTGATTTTGGTAAAACATTCATAGTTGAATGTGATGCATTTGTACAAGGAATTGGAGAAGTATTGATGTAAGAAGGGATACCATTGAATTTTAAAAGTAAAATATTAAAGGGAAAAGACTTGGTGAAATCTACATATGAAAAAGAAATGACAACAATTTTACATGAAATAGAAAAATGGATACAATATCTCATTGGGAGGAATATTAAATTCAATATAGACCATTATAGCCTAAAGTATTTTTTGGATAAAATACTGTCATTGTAAGAGAAACAAAAATGGGTGGAAAAAATGCAAGGGTTTGATTTGTAAATAGTCTGCAAAAAGGGAAAGGAGAATGTGGTTGCAGATGTTCTTTCTTGAATGGAAGAATCCTGAATTTTTTATTCCATTACATCTTCCATTCCATTGTGTTTGTAATAATCTCACCATGAATGGAAAAATGACAATAGTATGAGACAAAAAATACAATGTATAAAGGAAGGGATGAACTCCATGGAACATTGGGACTGGAAGAGATATATTCTCTAGTACAAGGGTAGAATATGTTTGTACCCTCAATCAAAGTTGAAGCAATAAATATTAAGGGATTCTCATGACTCTTCGATGGAAAGACATTCAGGATTCCTTAAAACATATCAAAAGATCAAAAAGAAAATTTGGGGAAGGAATGAAGAAAGAGATTCAAATATTTGTAAGAGAAAGTCATTTTTTCCAAAGAAATAAGGGACAAAAAGTAAAAACTCTAGGGTTACTTCAGCCTTTACACATACCTAATCAAATATTGGAAGAGATATCAATGGATTTCATCATAGGTTTACTGAAATAGGAAGGTAAGGATGCTATTTTTTTGGTTGTGGATAGACTCACAAAATATGCACTTTTTTGTGGAATTCAAAGTACATATACAGAAAGTCAAGTGGAAAAAGTGTTGATCATGAAGGAAATTCATAAACTTCAAGGATTTCCTAAAGTAATAGTAAGTTATAGATATCCAAAATTCATAGGAAATTTTTGAAAAGAATTATGGAAGATGAGTGGAACAACACTAGCTATGAGCTCAATAAATCATCCACAAATAGATGGTAAAACAAAAGTAGGTAACAAATGTTTAGAGGGTTCTCTACATTGGTATTCTTCAGAAAAGAAATATTAATGGGTAAAGTGGCTTCGTGTATCAAAATGGTGGTATTATACCACCTACCACACATCTACTAAGATGTATCCATTTGAATCCCTTTATGGATATACAACTCCTAGTATCTCATACGTTTCACATGACCATTCCAAAGTGGAGGCAACCGAGTCACATATGGAAATACTAAACAAACTTTGACAATTATTAAGGAAAACCTTCAAATGGCACAAAACATTATCATGTATCAAATAAATCAACTATCGAGCTAATTAATTGACTTAATTTTTGAACATATAATTATCAATCCAGAGGGTTAAATTTAGAGATACTAACACTGTATGTGAAGGGTTTAAGACACTAATATGACTTTCTAGACTATCTTATTCTATGAGAAAAAAATGGTTGTTGTAAATAAAATTATTCTATTGCAAATGAAGTAAGGTGATCTATGTATATTGGGTAGAAAAAAAAATTTACTCACTGGCCAAAAGGGCTTATTGTTTTTCACTTAAGTTTGATACCTAAGTGTCAGGAAGTAATTTTTTTCCTACCTTCAATAAAATTGTTCCTATGATAAAATAAAAAAAAATAAAAAAAAAAGTTTATCCTATTTCACAAAGTGCAAATAACAAAAAGGGAGATGTTCTTTACTGGTTAATAATGTAGAGTATTAGAAGCTTACTATATGTTTTACTCATTATGAAATATACGTCATTTTTTTTCAAGACTATTGTTCAACTTCAGCAAAGAATACCTATGTTAAATCTATCTATTCATTAACTTAAAGAAAGTTAAAAGGGATCAATCCATTCAAACAAATCCAGAACAATTTTTAACTCATTGGCAATTACATATTTACAATATAATCTAATGTTGAAAGCATACAACTCATTAGTTGGAAATGAATGTATTTGTCCATATGTATATAAAACAAGGTAGAACTATTCAAAATTCTCAATTCAATCCTAAATAAGATAAGATTGAAGAAGCCACATATAAATACCTCTATTTAAATGAAGTTCGATATTAAAATAACTAGAGTTAAAGATTGCAAAAATACTTACTTTCACACACAAAGTTATATTGATATTGTACATGATGAAACTTCAAACTTTAACCTGATATTTGCACAATTGGTATGAAATAAAATAAAAAAAAGATATACACATGATTACAACCTCGCACAATGCTTAATTATGGAAATAACAAAATGAAACAATTACCCTAATACAAACAAATACAAAGTAGTGAGAACCAACTGGTTGGCCCTTCCCAATCAACCTGACACTACTTAAGAAGACTATAGATCCAATAACAAAATTATAATTCCAAGTAGATCCAAAAAAACAACTCATGCCCTTATATTAATGAAAATGTGTGACAACACTTACAAATTACTTAGGGTTTTAATCAAAGGACTTCAGAATATTTTCATTGTCTTTTACATTTCCATGGAATCACATTTTTATACATGAAATTGATCCCAAAAATGGGCAAGGCTATGGACTCAAATCCCTTGTCCCACACATATATAAATAGAAAAACACCAGATATATATCAAATTTTCTACATGAGAACAACTTTATTCATTAAATCATTGGTGTGATATCCTCATGACATTAAAAATGCATGAGGAAATCGCCAACTGGGGATCTCAATCCAAATTAGGTCTATTTGTGATAATCGTTTAATCGTCCATTCCTATTCATTTGACCTTCGAACAACACTGTAATTTTATTCTAAAATGAGATGACATGGACACCCTTTCATGTCAACCTTGTTGCAAGAAAAACCCATATCGCGCTTTGGTCCAAGACTAGTTGTTGATATGTCAAATGACAAAGGTGTTGCATGATCCTTGTGTGCATCACATGATATGAACTTGAAGTAAAACATCATTAGAAATGAACCTATCAATGATCTCCCTAAGCTTATAAAAACAATGGAAAAATTCATGTTAATGGAAAATTTACCTCAATTGTTAATAGTAAACATGTTCATCCAAATCCTTCATTATTATGTTGATATGAGATAAAACTAGGAAAAAAGGAAGGGAAAATTGGTCAAAAGAAGGATTTACTAGTAGTATGAAACTGTTAATTTAGGGGCCCAATATTCCCCCCATGCCATAGATATTGCATGTCCTTGGGAAATAAAAAATTGATGTTTTGTTCGAAATTGTAGAGAGATCATTCCTCCCTTCTTTCATGATTATTTTCCAATTGAAAGGTTGACATTAGATGTTTTCCTCTTTTTATTTGCTTTGGCTTCTTTGTTAAGGCTTGATTGCGTATAATCATCATACGAGTATGTTTATACGACTTCTTGGCATGATTAATAAATATCGTGTTATCCTTGGTTAATCTCTCAATGTCCACCTGTAACTGTGCACTAGTTCCCTTAAGATTTTTATTTTCATTCTTCAAATGTTTGTCCACTACCTTAAATTCATGAATCTTCCTCTTTAATTTCTTGATTCCCTTATTCTTCTTCCTTGAAACTGTGGGATGACCTAGGACATGTGTTGACACATTTTTTTGTGGAGGCTCATTGTATATGTTATTTTATTCAAAACCATGTGTTACAGGCATTACAATATCATCTACATTGAGTCAACCTTTAGAAGCTTTAGGTTCAAGATACTTGGTTCTTGATTTATTGGGCTAGGGTTTGTCGTGTTCTTTTTGTTGGATAAAAATATGCTCTGTTTTTTTCTCCTCATCATTCATAGGGGTTTCATTCCACAGGAAAATAACTACTTTTGTGGTATCCTTTTAATTTTATTTCACGACTCATTTCCTAGACATCCTCTAGGTAAATCTCCTGGGTGTAGCCGTTGGCCGCCCCTATTTTCTCTATGGAAACTTTTCCCCTTTTTCATGTATATAAATGGTGAATCCCTCAACTCCATGGGAGATGAGGTATTCACCATTATTTGTGTCTTCATCATTATCTAGGATGATGGTATTCTTTTGGTGCGCTTCAACTAATTTTGTTTCTTCTTTAACAAACTCATTTCAGACCAAGAACGAATGCCAATTGTTGCTCCTCTTTTGTAATTTTTCCACTACCAATATCCAGACAATACCATGGTGATACAAACTATTTATAGTGTTCTTAGAGTTATTTTGGATACCTTTATACATTTTCTCTAAACATTTCCACATGAAAAACAAAATGTTGATGTAATTATCTGACTCAAAATGAAGAAGAAAGCAAATGTGGCAGAGGAAACATATGGTGTATCGATGTTCACACATTACAAACTCTTGAAGAATGAATAGAAAGGATCACCATTTCTCCTTAATTGATGACCTTGGAACTCCCATTTTCCAATTTGGTGTATGCTTTGTTAGGCATAAAAACCACACCCATGTCTCTTGTTCTATCTGTCTATTTTTTAACCAATGTTATCTGGTCTGGGGAAAATCCATGGCTTGCACAATTGTATCCTCTGATTCTCTCATTACTATGTCCCAAACTCATGCAATTTTCCCATCAAAGATCCTTGTTAATTCCTCTATGATAGAATCATTATGCCCTTCGAATTTATGGATAAATGGTATCCACCCTGCATTTTCAAGCATGGAATTTCTCACATTATACTCTAGATACCCTTCGAGTCCAACCAACAATGATCGTTGAAACCTAATCATGTGTGGTTTCCTCATTGTGTTGCAGTATTCTAGCATATCAAGTTCTTCTTTTGTGGTTTAACTTAAACAATCCTTCTACTAGCAATCAAATGAGAAAGAGGATTATTTAGGTGGAATCATTTTGAGCTATAGTCTAGAATCTTAGTTAAATTGGAAGGTAAGGCTAGATATGGGGAAGATTTTGAAGTTTGTATTGAGTTATCATGTCAATGGATGGAGTATTATTAGTATGCATGCACACAATCTAGGGAGGTTGGTTTGTAATGTATAGAGGAATGGTGACAAAATAGGTGGTGATTTGAAGTCATGCTAATGAGGGTAAGACCATTAATGAAATGTCAGCAAGGGAGATGAAGATTGGATAACATGTGAATGAGGATAGGACAACATGTTTATAATTATAAGTTAATTTCCATATGACTTCACCATGTGTCTAAATAAAATTAGGAAAATAATTGACTCATTACCGCGATTTACCTTTTGAAGAGTGTATGAAATCATACGCTTGACTGGAAATTATAAAACGTATTATGAGAGAGTCAGATGTCCACTACTACGAATAAATGATGACTATACATGAGATGTCGAGAAGGGTATAGTACTTCTAATAGAAGTTTATTTGGATGGACAATCATAGGATTTTTGAAGTCCACTTCCCTTCGTCATACTAAAAAAATAGACTTTGAATTATGCGCAAGCTAATACAAGTCTTCTTGTGATCAATATAGGGATCCTGTGACAACTGAGAACAGTTGTCGCATCATCAGTTTATTTTTACAGGATTTCATGTAGTTTCTCAAAAATAATTGAAACTGGTCATCTGTGAGATTACTTGGATGAAGCATTTAACTACTATTAGACATAGGCATACTACATTTTATCTTTGTTTTCATGTTGCACAATAGAGAAATAATGAACCATAAAATTATCACTTTGTGCAATATGAAATGATAGGTAATAAGAGATATTTTTGTTGTTGAAACTACTAATGCCGAAGACATTTATGTTGGAGGATTGTTGAGGTTATCATAAGGAATAAATAAATTGTTTATGGGGAGAATTCAAATCTTCTTGGTCAACTCCAAACCCTTACTCATGGAATTGTTGAAACCATGATTATCGATGTTGCTTTTGAATTTGATCACTGAAACGAAAGATATAAATTCTAAAATATACTGATAAAAACTAAGAATATAGAAGTTGATGATATGCAAATTGAAACTAAACATGTTGTACTAGAACCAAGGAAAAATTATTGTTGCAAATTATTGTTTATATCATATAATATTCAACTGCTCCCCATACCTATGGTACAATTCTCATCATGTGAATAAAGGTATTGATGGAGAACATGAAGAGAAATCATTGGATTACCGACCATTAAGGTATGTTGTTGACCAATGTGAAGAAACTCACCTTTGATGATAATGAGTACTAAATTACCTTAGTGTCATCACTAAAATTGCATTTGCAAATGTTACAGGAATACAGCATCTCCAAACACCTATTAGTTCACCTACAACCCCAAAAATCATTTCCAAAAGGCACAAACTATACAATTGGCTATAAAATTGACATGTGAAGAAACACTATAGGAAGCGCGCGCATTTGCACTGGCCAAAAAAACCAAAAGAGTGCACATGCACCCAATGTGCAACTATGTACGATAAAATTCACACACTCCTATGAACGATGCATTTATGGTTCTTGTCGGCCCCTCACCCACTTTTGGTTCAACTCCCGTTTCAATTTCACCCTCAAATCTGAGTTGAATCTACATGGGGGGTTGGTCAAGGACCCAAGGGTACCCTAAAGGGCCCCTATGTTCACACTAAAGACCAGTTTGATAATGCCTCAAAGATTTTCTATAAAATGAGGCCATGGGTGCACTATGAATTCAAGAATTGCATTGTATTGTTATGCTGCCTCTATTCTCCTACAAGGAACCTCTTTCCTTCCTGGAGCATACTAGCATCATCTCAATAAGTTATTCACCTCACCTCTTGACAGAATAAGCTTGGATTTCTTCACCATTTACTTTATATTTTTTCATTTGTAAGAATATCTCTCGCATAGGGGACTCAAGAACCCTCCCTAGGAGGAATAGGGGATCCATAAGTCCCCCTTTTTATTTGGTGTTTGCCCACTAATATAATTTCTCTATTGGTGGCATGAATATTGGTCAATTGTTTGATTTATTTTGGTTCCAATTTCCTCATGCATTTTAGATTTGTTTCTTTAGTTGTTATTATCTTATTTGTTTGTTTATTTCATGTGATTGAGTCATTTGATTCATACACTAACCTTTGTCCTATCTAGCAGGCCCAACTAGAATTACAGGTGTCCCTATTTTTCTCATTCAAGTGGAAAAAATGATACAACAGATTGGCAACCATATTGGGGATAAGTTATCAATTTCCTCCCTATTTGGGTTGTTTTAGCACTTATTTTTGACTCATTTTCCTTGCAGGGATCATAACCGGCCTAACCCTACCTGCAAAGAGATGAATTTGGAGCTAGAAGAGGAGAATTCCACATTAACGTTTCCTCCCGGGTGTCTATCAGAACATGTGCGGGTTTTCCATCCCATAGGCATGTCTTCCGAGTATAATGTGCCAACATCATTGTGTTTCTAAGCGCATTCTATGCACAGTGTGCCAACAAGTCCTCTACGCATTGGCACCACATGCACCTCTATCTAAACTGTGACCGATGCTTCTCTCCAGAATTCCAACATTGTAAGAGTTTTTTGTGTGGTGTTTTGAAGGCCCCTAGCCTTCAAAATATTTCTTTAATGCAATTTGTAAATGCACCACACTTATATTCCCTTACCACATGAAGGGTTAGTCAAAACATATGCATTTAGGAGGTTAAAAAGAACCATATTTCTCCTCTTTTTTCTTTGATTTGCCACATGGATGGCTTGTTTTGATTATAAAAGTTAAGTTAAGATCATTTACTATCGCATATATAAAACACTTGCATTGGGACCAGAAATAAAAAATTCAATCATTGAGTATGCTCTTCTCTCACACCATAGAGCGATATTGAGAATTAGAAAAATGATTGAGCGAAGATTTTATCTCCCTTAAAACAAGATCTTTAGGAGAGGACAAATTCCCCCTAGGTATCCTCTTAGTTTCTTTTCAAAACATCTTAAATTTGTAAGGGCCCATACATGCCCACATGTTGCAAAGATTAGTATAGTTTTTGGAGCTACTTTCTTAGTTTACATCACTAGGGGAGTTTAAATATTATTTTAATGTGCCCATACATGCCCACATGCTTATGATCTAGGATAGTTTTTTGAAGCTTTCTTAGATTAAATCACATTAGGGAGTTTAAAGGATTAGTAAGGACCCTTATGTCCACATGATAATTCTTTAGGGACTTTAAAATTCCACAAGATTGTACCAATGGCATCTAGTAATATAGGTAGTCAAGACTTGTAAGGACCACATGAAGTCCACATGTTGCAAGGTGACACCTAACTTATCCAAAATTTGACACATTTTATCACTTGTTCACATAAAAAGTCACTACTCACTCACATAATTTCATCTCGAATTGTGGAGGTTGAAGTAGGTTTCGTCCAAAGGTATCCTGAAACGTCCCACTATTTCTTGAAGGCAATATCCACTCCCACTTAATTCAAATGAGATTGGTTCACACCCCCAATATCTTAAACAACAACATCTAAATTTTTTCTAAAAACTCACTAAGTTTTCTTCCACAAGAGGTGCCAAAATAATTTTTTAGTCTAGGTAGGATCTTGGGAATAGGAATCCAAATAACTCCCCGTTATTTGGTTCTCACATATTCAAATATTAGAAGTTGACAAATAGGGAACTTTAAATCCTCTAAGTCAAGTGTTCCTAAAACCATAAGGAAGGGAGATACTCGTGAAGGGTTGAAGGCTGAGGTCTGGTTGTTCTATGCATCCCCCCTTGAGGCACCCACCTCTTGGAAGGGATCCAGCCCGTGACCCATTTTTGAGGTCGAAAATCTAAATGTCGCACTTTGACTGAGGTACCTAGTGGCCAATTTTAGGACATCTACCCAAGTGGGAATTGTGGGTTGAAATTTCACCTTGATATGATTTTGTGTGGCTATTGGGAAATATCACCATCTCTTTCAGGATATGCACCCTCTACCCCTCATTATAACTAATTGTTTCATCCTTCACTAGTTCATCTTCCATTGGCTTTAGACCCCACTATTGAGTGCTATTGGAAGGTCCAATACTATTTGAGAGGAAGGATGTTACATCTTTTTAGTACGAGCATTTATTTTCTTTTTTGTCCCATGCGGATGAAATCCACCTACCCACATGTATGATTCTTTTCAATTGATTTAGGTATGAGGCTATTTTGATTACATGTGATTATGAGATATACTATGAAGGTCCATATTATACAATTCTCTTGTTCATTTGCTCCTCTCATCACCATTTTTCACACATTCCACTTTGCTATTTAGACACCATAGGGGACCCACAAAATCCCCATCGTTCTAGACGCTTGCAAAATCTCCGTCCTATCCTAGGAGGATTTCCTAGTTTCGCCAACTCATCGACTCAACCATATCACACCTCTGGGAGTGCTACAATTTTGGGATAAATTTTTCTTGGTTCCACTTTACTTGGATCCAATTCCCAAAGCCAACCATCCACTAGCTCTTCTTTACAAGGAAGTGGGGGGAAGACTTCTTCTCAAGGAGGAAATACAACCCCACCCAACCCCCCTCAAGGGTCAGGTACACAACCTGCTCACACCATGGCTGGAACCAATCCTCCACCACCACTCCACATGCCATATTTGGCCTCCCTCAATATACTAGATCTGAGTAAGCTCACAAATGATCCTATATTACATGACCCCACATGGCCTGCAATGCTTGCCAAACTACCTTCAGACATTCCCAAGTTTGAAGGAAAGGCGGGAGAAGATCCCGCCAACTATATCATGACCTTCCACTTATGGTGATATTAAAAAAACATCATGGATGAATCCATATGTTTAAGGTTATTTCATTGCACACTCACAGGTCCATCATCCAAGTGGTATGTGGATGAAAAATCAAGGCCCCATGTGACTTTTGAATCACTGGCCAAAACATTTTTAACCTTATTTCAACTACTAGTTCGCCATGACAATGGTATAAAACTTATCTTTGAGTTTAAACAAACCTCAACCACACATATCACTGACCACATTCATGAATAGCATCGGTGACATAGTTTATGCAAAGAAGAAACCACCAAAGAATAATGTCTCGATTTGTTTCTCAGATCACTCGTCCCTCTCCTAGCCAAAGATGTGGCCTCCACCTTACCCCAAACAGAAGAGGTAGACATTAGAAAATCTCATCAGTACAAACTCATTTATGCATAGTTAGGATACTTATACACAGTACTACCTGATGCCCCAAGACCCTTTCCATTCGACCATGACAAACCTGGGATGTCTCACTCAGCAAATGAATTGATTGGTACCACAACACACCATAATATGTGCGTCTAACCACCACCTATGTATGGTACACCCAAATATCCACCAATGTATGGAGGACCCCCTTATTACCCTCCTCCCCCTTATCAGCAACCCTACCCTATTGTTCTCCCTCCACCCATGACTGGACCCTCACCGACACCCATGATGTGCTCGAATGTTCAACCAAGTTCTGGTACCCCCTCTACCTCATCTTACACCCTAAGCACTAGTGAAATCCTTACGCCTTCCTATGTACCCTACAATAATTTCCACAAAATAATCTGTATTTCCCATTTCCTAGTCCTCCACAACCTATTGCTCCTCCACAAGGACAACCACATGCTAGGGTTAACTTTTTTCAGCCCTCTCTCATTCAACAATTTCAAAATTTTGAACAACTGAATACGGAAAATCCAGTCCATTAGCTTAATAATGCCAAAAATAAAGGAAAAAATCGAAACAATAATAAACTAGGACCAAGGGGAAACAACCCCCAGTAGAACCAACCTGCTGGGGGAAACCAGAATCAGGGGAACCATAACCCCCAAGGGGGAAATAAGAAAAAATGCCAAGGGAGGAAAAACAACAACGCCCTCTGGACTAACTTCCCTTGTGCCCTTTGTGGTGAGCATGGTCATTATACTCACCATTTTCCCCAAATTGCTGACTTAAAATGGATGAAATATTCCATGAATGTGCCACATCCTCCAACACCGCCTGCCTCTCACCAGGCCCCACAACCGTATTTGTAACAATCACCCCTAGTTGTCTTGTAAAACCCTATTCCACATCAAGGTGTGATGAATACCTAGCAGGAGATGCATCCTACCCCACCACATATGGGACAATATCAAAATCATGGGAATCTAGCAGATCGCACTACCCTTCTCACTAGCAAAGAAGAAATTCTTACACAAACATGTAGTCGTCAATACAAGGCACCCCCTGAATCTAATCCCACCACTTTAGAAGCAGCTCCAGCTACATCCAAACAACCCTTGATGATTCCATGCCTTAACACTGAACCACCCATTTTTATCCCTCGCATCCCATTATGACGAAATGTCCACAACCCTCAGGCTATGGAGGCACACAATTACAATCTGGTCAATGACTTCGCACAATCTCCTACAGCCATGTTGATCTTGGAGGTCCTCCAAACCTTCTCCACTCAATGGAAATAATTTATTTCCGCCTTGGTGGTAGTCGACCCTACTGATACTAGACTCGTCACATTTGATCTAGATTGTTGGAACCCCATCTCCCCGCTTTGGTATCTTTCTAGATACCAGTCAAAATTAGGAACATCACAGTTCATTGATGTATCATCGATGAAGGTGCATCCACATGAATCATGTCCAAAAATGTATGGCAGAAATTGGGCTCCCCTGAACTCATACCATCCTCCATCACTTTGAGAGCTTATGATGGATCACCATCCTCTCCTGAAGGGCTATTTCAAAATGTCCCTGTTGAACTTGGGGGAAAAACTATCCTCATTGACATTGAGGTTATCGATGCCTTGCTTGATTACAAAATCTTTTTTGGGCATAGCTACATGTACTCTATGAAGGCTATGGCCTCTTCTATGTTTCGAATGATGATGTTCCCCCACAATGGGAAGATCATCACCATCAACCAAGTTTCACATTACGAGCCTAACCATTCCTCCAACATTGATAACATCCTACCTCTTGTCCACACTAATTCCAATGCCTACCCACTCATAGAGATGGGCCCCAAAATTTTCAAGGACCCATCCTTGTTGGGGACATACCATGGAGCACCACCACTCATACACCCCTTGACACAAGTGTGTGTTGTATCTTCCGATAGAACTAAAACTAGAGATACCATTCCTCCCATGGAGATTTCTCCACTCCCTGCAATTCCCCTAGTTGAAAAAACCCTACCTCAGGAATTCTCCAAGAACCTTATGACACCACCTACCCACAATTTCACCCTTCCCCAAGGAAACAATCCCATTTTGGGAGACAATCCCCCAAGCCACCAGTCAAATCCCCTTCTTCTACCACCCTTTGGATGTACAATATTTTCAAGTAGCCGCAATTCTTACCCTTCCTAACATGGTGCTCGCCATTCTAGTATGGTATCTACACCCACCCACGATGGTTCCTCAACCATCCCTCCCTCCCCAACCAGAGGGAAATCCCACTAATCAATGTCCTTCCCTCCCTGAGTTGTGCAATTTGATCCAACTCCCTTGAGTGACCACCTTTCTCATTGCTTCATCAATCACCCCTAGTACTACCACATCATCCCCTACTATCAGTAACAAAGGGCTGTGAACTAGATTCTCATGTTCCATCTGTTCAGAATATGGCCACTATACTCATCATTTCCCCACATTACCCTAGTTTCAAAAGACGCTAATGATAGTACATCAAATCTTTCATCAAGAGCCCCCTCCACCCACGTCATCGAAAACTCACGTCACTGACATCCACTATGTCATGAACTCAATCAATGAATGGATGAGGTGCCATTTCTCTCTTTGGGAATMACTTGATCATTTCACATACCAGTGTCCTACAATCATCGAATATAGACACCGTCAAATGGCCCTTATTCAAAATCCTCCAACCACCTCACTTCATGTGATGCAAGTGATTCMTCTTATTCCTTCTCTAGACACTATTCACATCACCTCCCCTGAACCCAAGTTACTTCCTAGTCCTCCATGGTTCATGGATAACCTGTCTAAGGATTTCCCCCCAAATCCTCCCAATTCCCCGGTTCATTTCCCCTAGGAAATATTACCCTTGCCGACATTTCAGAACCCAAAGTGTATGAACATCTGGTTTATGTCAAGCATGCCATCACACAATCATTTTGATACCCCCTCTACATATTCACCACCTAAAGATAACCTGAAGATAACCACACGGTAACAATCACCAATGTTACTTCCCCATATCCCCTATATTCTCACATTTTCACTGCGATGAAGATATCCTAGAGGAAATAACTACCCCCAATTTCCCATGGAATGCACTCCATCACAAAGTGCTCTTTATCTCATAGGAAGCCTTTGACCCTCCTAGCGAAGACTCCATATGTGCAATCGAAACCAAAATTTTTATCCCGTCAGGGAATATAGACTGGTTCAATAACCCTATCCCTACCCCCGATGCTTTTGAATAAAGCAACATGGCCAACATTTCCCCTACTGTCAAAATTGGCATTTCCATAAAACCCAAAATCATAGAGGAAATCACCATTGGCACCGCATTCCCCCTAAGGAACTCACAGCTTACAAAGCTCTCTTTCCGAAATACCAAGACATTTTTTCTTGGTCATATACATAGATGCCTGGCCTCGATCCTTCTATCATCAAACATCACATCGACACATGGCCAAATATCACTGCTATACATCAAAAGCAATGCCCATTTTACCCATCCAAAGCAATGGCTATCAAAGCCAAAATTGACAAACTATGCGTTGTAGTGTTCATATACCCCATCGCATATACATCATGGGTATCCAACCTCGTCCCTGTTAACAAAAAGTAGGGCACCATTCACGTCTGCACCGACTTTTGGGATCTCAATCATGCTTTTCCTAAAGACAACTTCCAAAAACCTTTCATCGACCAAATTATCGATGACTGTGTCGGTCATGAGGCTCTGCCCTTCATACATGGTTTCTCTAGCTACAACCAAATCTAAATCCTTCCCGCGGATCAATATAAAACCGCATTTACCATCCCTTGGGGTAATTTTTCATATCGTGTCATGCCTTTTGGACCCAAGAATGCAGGTGTGACATTCCAACAGGCCATAAATTATGTTTTCCACGATCTCACTTGCATCATTCTCTCTTACTTGGATGACCTCACCGCTCAATCCAAGAAATGATCTCAACATCTAGATGACTTACGGATTGTTTTTCAATGGTGTCGATAGTATAATGTCCTTTTGAACCCCCTCAAGTGTGTATTTTTTGTCACCTCCAGACACCTCCTCAGGTTCATTGTCTCCCAGCACAGCATCATAGTGGACCCCCTCAAGGTTCAAGCTATAACATAAATTCCACCACCTAGGCATTTGCACCAACTGTAGAGCCTAGAAGGAAAAGCTAACTTTTTACGATGCTTTGTCCCAGATTACGCTACTCGCGTGCATGGTTTCCTTCTATTATTGTGCCATGATATCTCATTTCAATGGGATAAACATTCCCAAACTTATTTTGATGATTTAAAAGAAGCGCTCTCTCATCCCCCTTTGATTAGTCCACCTGACTATGATCGTGATTACATCCTCTACTTATTGGCCTCAACCATCTCAGAAACATGAGTTCTAATCCAACTAGGGGATGATGGCCATGAGCATGTTATTTACAGATGATGGCCATGAGCATGTTATTTACTACATTAGTAAAAATATTTCAGGACCACCTTTGAAATACAATCATGAGGAGAAACTCACCCTCACAGCTATCCTCATAGTCCAGAAACTGCGTCATTGTATATTCCTTCGCACTACCAAAGTCATTGCATATTCCAACCCCATGTAGTACTTCATTAGTTGACGAAAAATTAATGGTAAGTTTTCTCGATGGATCGTCATCGTTCAAGAGTACGAACTAGAGTTTTCAAATCCCAAAAGCAAGAAAGATCTCACACTCGCCGAACTCATCACAGTGTTTCCTTCCGACACTACTTGTCCACCTGTCAACACGAATTTCCCTGACGAACACCTTTTCTACATCCCCTCGGATGATCCCTAGCATTTCAACCTTCTCGTCTTCCTTCAAACATAGAATTTTGGATCTCACCTCTCCCAATATGATCGTTGGTGCATTTTCCATCAAGCTCTCGATATCTCCTTATCGGTGACATCTTATATCAATGCGGGGTGGACACCATACTCCGTCTATGTTTGACCATTGATGAAGCCGACTGAGTATTGAATAATTGCCACAACAACGCCTGCGGTGGCCACCTCTCAGGGATTTCCACCATCCAAAAAATCATTCAAGCAGGTTACTTCTGGCCCACATTGTTTTATGACTATATTTACACTATGAAGCGATGTGAAAAAATCCATCTTTATGCCAACAAAGCCTGAGCGCCACCCGCTCTTCTACATCTAGTCATCACTGTCGAACACTTTTGAAAATGGGGCATAGAATTCATGACTTGCAACCCTCCATATAGAAATGAACACAAGTACATTTTCATGGTAGTGGATTACTTTACTAAATAGGTCGAATCCATGCCTACCTTCAACAACACTGTTGACACTACAGTGCATTTTTTTTTTAATCACGTCATCTCCCTCTTTGGAGTCCCACTACAGTTATTCTTCAATCATAGGAAACACTTTGAGAATGATATCTTCATTGAAATCTCCTCAAGGTTAGGCTTCTCCCATGAGTTCGCCTCCCCATACTACCCCCAGTCCAACATACAAGTAGAGGATGTCAACAAGGTTCTCAAAACCATGTTGCAGTGCATTGTTAACAAACATAAGATCAATTGGCATCATATGTTATTTTCAACACTATGGGCTTATCGCATGGTAGTTAAAACTTCCACTCGTTTTACACCATTTCATCTCGTCCATGGGGTCGAAGCCACTCTCCCCATTGAGTGCGAAATTCCCACATTGTGCACCACTATCGAGCTATTACTCGACACTGCTCCAATGGAGCAGCGCTTGCTGAACTTAGAGTCATTGGATGAAGACCGTCATTCTTCATTATAGAACAATGAGGCAACTAAAAAATGGTCGAAGGCCACCTTTGACTGCCATGTCTACCTTCGCTCATTTAATGAAGGAAACCTCATCCTAGTCTATGATATTGCTCACGATAATCTCGGTCATGGGAAATTCAAGTCATTATGGCATGGACCCTACATCGTCCAACACTGCCTCACTAAAGGCGCATACATTCCGACCTCTCTAGAAGGCTACCCTCTCAAATAAATCATCAACGGGTTGTACTTAAATAAATTTTACGCCTGAGCATAGTCATTCTACACTAGGCTTTTTCTTTTTTGTACACATTTGTAGAGTTTTTATTCTCCTTTTCCCCCCTTCATGCCTTATGTCTGATCTACCATTCATGTTATTGATAGATGTCTCCTCCATCGGCCTACCACATCGGTTAACCTAACGGAGCTAGCCGCTGGACATAGAATCTCGCTTCGGCTGCTTGGGCCCTCTATACCCCCTCACATAAACTGCTCCACTCCAGTGACATATATTTGGGCTCATCAACCAACAACCAAGCTGAATACATAGCCTTCATTAGCCTCCTTTCCGAGGCCAGTCATTGCCACATTGGTCATCTTAGTGTCTTATTATATTCCCAACTTGTCATCTTGCAGCTCAACAATGTGTACCATGTCCACGATCCTTGCCTCTTCTGCAAATACCTGCAAGTTAGAATTTTATCTCGACATTTTGATTCAATAAAATTCACTGATATTCCATGACAATTCAATCAAATACAAGATAATATGGCTAACCTAGTATTAAATTGGCATTTATCAGAGCAAGACACCCTCACACATACATAAACCATCACAAGTCTGTCACATCATATAGATTAGACAACATAAAAAGAATCACAAAAATATCGTCACATGTGAGCATCAAAGAGATCATAAACCATGTATATCCATATATATATATATA
>JASDQU010100358.1:264835-276774 GCA_032191745.1 Picea mariana
GGGGAGTTGATGAAGAAAATGTATATATGAAAATTCATTATTATGTAACTAAACCACAATTGTTTAAAATGAAATTTTGAACCAAATAATTGTAATTCAAGAAATTCTCCCACAATTAATTGATTGTTGTCTTTTATAAAAGACTAGCCTTGTTGACTGGATTGGATGCATACATAAAATACTAAAGGATGACAGTTTGATTATTAGTACATGTACGAGAATTGTATGTACTAGCTACACATACATTTCTTGTACATATACACTAGTATGTATGAGTTTCCTTGTTCTTGTACCATAAGATACCTTAACTTCGGGACGAAGTTTCCTGAAGGGTGGGTGTATGTAATGACCCTTTACTTATTAATATGAATAATTTCATAAATAATCCTAAAAATTAGCTAAATTATAATTAATTATTATATAACCTTAATTAATTATATGTTATTAATTAATTATTTTTTTACTATGATTAGCTTAAGTATGATTAACTCTTTAATTAAGGGTTAATGAATGATTTATTATTAAGTGAGTCATTAATTGATTAAGTATTAAATTAATAGTTAAAAATAAAATGTAATGATTAAATGGGGTTACGTATCCCATAGGGGGATAACGTAACCCATACGTAAAAGGGAACATTAAGTAAAAGATAAGACAATTAATAAGAAATAAATGAATGGATAAGGCATTAATAAAGAGATAAGGTGTTTGGTGGGGGGCAATGAATGTGCGAGGGCGGTGAAGGAGGAATAAGGGAGGTGGAGAAGGAGTATGAGGGGGGATGGATTCATGCATTCTACGGGAGAGGAGATTTTGGAGCATTGGGACAGAGTTAGTTGACAGTGGGATTTACAGTGCACCGGGGCTGAAGAGGTTTTGGGCTCGAAGGGCTAGGATGTCCATTGATGTCCTAGGGATAGGCGTACTAGTCGGTAGGGTGGCTGGTTTTGGGGTGTCTTAAGGAGCAAGCTGTTGTGGATAGGTTCAAGCAAAGGGAGAAAGCGGCTGTGGATAGCATCAGAGTGAGGTATGTAATTTCTAATTCCTAAATGGTTTACTTAGATTATTACTTACTACCGAATACAGTGTAAGTGTTGAGATAAATGGTAAATTATGAAAAGTTTATTTCTTGTAGAGCTCATAAAAAATTAGAAATTAAGTAATTAGTTAGAAATATAATGTTAATTCAAAATCATGGTTACTACATGGGTTTTGTCGACCCCTCACCCACTTATGGTTCAGCTCCCAATTCGATTTGACCCTCAAATTCTAGCTGAATCTGCATGGGGGGCTGGTTAAGGACCCAAGGGTGCTCTAAAGGGCCCCTTGTTCACACTAAAGACCGGTTGGATAATGCCTCAAATATTTTCTATAAAAATAGGCCATGGGTGCACTATGAATTCAACAATCTCATTGTATTGTTATTCTGCCTCTATTCTCCTACAAGGAACCTCTTTCCTTCTTGGAGCATACTAGCATCATCTCATTAAGCTATTCACCTCACCTCTTGAGGGAATAAGCTTGGATTTCTTCACCATTTACTTTCTAGTTTTCCATTTGTAAGAAGATCTCTCACATAGGGGGCTCAAGAACTCTCCCTAGGAGGAAGAGGGGATCCATAAGTCCCTCTTTTTATTTGGTGTTTTCCCACTAATATAATTTATCCATTGGTGGCATGAATATTGGTCAATTGTTTGACTGATTTTGGTTCTAATTTCCTTATGAATTTTATTTTTTTTTCTTTAGTTTTTATTATCTTAGTTGTTTGTTTATTTCACATTATTGAGTCATTTGATTCATACACTAACCTTTTTCATGTCTAGCAGGCCCAACTAGACTTGCAGGTGTCCCTCTTTTCCTCATTCAAGTGGCAAAAAGGATACAACACTTAGTGCATCTTGACATGTATGAATAGATGTAATGATGTTGATTCACCTACAATATTTGTCAACCAAGAGGCAATGACGTGTACCCATTATTAAAAACGAGGAAATATCCCATTAAGGTATGCAAATTCTAGGGCACTACAAAGTATATAACCTCATCCCTTGATAATGTGTTGATTTCAATGGGGTAAGTTTTTTCATAGGGAAGGAATTAAGGAATCCTCCATAAACTGACACAAACACATAACAAAATGATTTTGAAGGACAATAATACAAAAATATCCATGCAGGACTTTATTACAAACTTTCAACTTTTTGATGAAGATTCTGAGACACTAAAATTTAGCTACAGCAGAGATGGTTTCCAACTGTGGTGCTAATATGACAAGGATGGTTAGCCCAATCTATGTAACAAAAAGGATTTTCAAAGACCAACTTTTTCCTGCCACTATCAAAATTAGTCATAAAAACACTTCCTCTTTTGGGGACAAAACCAAACTTATGCATCTTACAGTCAACAATCGCCTTTTATTTAAAATAAGTGGGGAACTTCTACCCACCAATTTCCTGGTTTTCAAGCAAACTCCTTGTCGAAATGTGCCATAAAAACTAGTTTTCAAAAAATGACATTATCATTTTTTCTTTACTTTTTTTCTTCTTTTTTTTATAATTTTTTTCTCTCTTTTTTTTGTTATATAATTGTTTATCCAAGGAAAGAAGAAAGAAAGGAATCAAAGTGAGGTAGGAGTAGCTGGATAATCATCCCTTCTTAACACCTCCATCTTGGATTGTTGTTGAACACACTGCAAAAATTCTTCTCGACTAACATGCTTCTTGTATAATATTGATCGATGCCCATTGACTAATAAGAATATATCCCCCACATAGATGGTATTAATATTCATGGATCCATTGTTAAAGACATTTACAGCCTCATATGGGACCAACCAAAATGTGGTGAACTTTCCTTTAAAGTTTTTAAACTTGAAATAAAAAAGGAGAGCCTTATCACCCGGGGTAAACTGCTTCTTTCAAATGAACTTTTAATGCCACTTACTTCTCTATTGTTGGACAAGGGTGGTTTGTTGGATGGAATCTTGGCATATATATTCTAGTTTGTTTAGATGAATTATCATTTTTTGTTTTTCTTTTGTAAGATCCATCCCCAACTAAGCTGCTACTCTATAGATTTTCAATTGAAATTCTACCAGAAGGAGAACTTGTTTTCCATACACCAATTCATAGGGTGTGTGCCCAATAGTGTTCCTCCATCTAGTCTAGTAGGTCCACAGTGCCTCCGAGATCCTATCTGACCAGTCCTCATGATGATTTTGTACAGTCTTGGTTATAATTGCTTCAAGGACCTTATTTTTGGACTCCACCTATCTATTGGCCTGTGGATGGTAAGAGGAGGATTTTTGGTGCTTGATTTGATATTGCTTGATGATTTTTGTTGGCATGAAATTGATCAGACTAGGGTCCTTCTCAAGTTACCAACAAAAGGCACCAAGTAGTATAGATATCTCCTCTGAAGAGAAGAAGTCTCACCCGAATCCAAACCAACGCAAGAAAAGTAGAGAAGGGAAAGGAGAATAGTTAAGCAGGTTTCCAGAATATTCAAGATTCACCATAACCTTGCGCAAGAAGGAAAAACCAAAGAAAAGATATGAAATCATTCATAACTAGAAATAAAGACAATCAAGTTGCAATAACATTTGTAAACAGATATAGTGAATTGATCTTATTAGACATAAAGAAGTAAAGTATAGAGATGATTCCTAATCATAAACATAGAATGACATAGTGTATTTCAAAATTTCAGGTCCTTCCATATATATTATCAAAAGAGCTTCTCAGATACAATCTCATAGATACAAGTCAATACTCTATTACAAGCTTTAGGCTCCAGACTCATTCCTCATATCTCTATCTACCCTTTTCCAAAAATATATACAAATTACAATCATAGAACCTAAATGGAGTAGAATGATACTTTATCTACACCTT
The DNA here is from genome assembly GCA_032191745.1 of Picea mariana. NCBI lineage: Eukaryota > Viridiplantae > Streptophyta > Pinopsida > Pinales > Pinaceae > Picea > Picea mariana. Next base: position 268,729 of record JASDQU010100358.1, read on the forward strand.
CTACACCCTCTGTGACAAAACCCAACCAACCAACCCTTTTACAATCATATGCATCTCATACATATAGGCTGAGTGGGATCTTCTATATTTAGAGTCCCCATGATTTCTTGTTCTTGTTCTATTGTAACTTATTTTTCCTTGTTGGTGTTGCGTTGTCCCTCTTCCCAACCATTTTATGTTTCTTTGCTTGCTCCACTATATAGCTCCTTTGTGGCTTTTGCAACTCATGCTTGACAAAAATTGGGACTGTAGTCTTCCTTACACAACTTCTAACCAAAAAAAAAGGTCCCAACAATCTCCGACCACAATCCTTGACTCACCCTCGAGTCAATTCCTTGGCTCTTTCATGAATTATGGGAGTGCATGATGCTTTCCCTTGTCCTCCATCTCCAATTTTATTCCATCTTTTGCTTGCGCGCTTTCCTTTTCCGCCTCTTCAAATGAAGGCCCCAAATCTAGGACTAACTCTAAGGCCCGCTTCGTGACTTCTTGAAAAGTGATAATCTTATCCTGCCACTTCCTGACAAGGAGTGAGGCTTCAACTATGAATTGTTGAGTCACATCTGTAATGCATCCTTTAGGCTTGGATGTGACTAGAGAGTTCCATTCAAAATCACTTATAGCATCTACTTGATGCATCTTCATGTACATTGTCTGAATGATCGGTTGAAATTCGTGAAACTCTTTCTTAGCTACTAATTGTGCTTCAAATAGAGAATTCAACTCATTGTCGGCCTACTCGATCTAATCGAATTTCTCCTGCTGATCCATTGGATCCATGGTGACCGCAAATTTTTCTTTGAGCAACTGTATCCTTTCATACACATGCTCCAAATTTTGGTTTCACCTTGCAATAATTCTCATCCAATCGCTAACTTAGTGAAAGATTCTCGTTCATTCAGCTATGCATTTGTGTAGTGTTGTTCTGGAATTATTTCCTTCCAGCACTACTTTATCCATCTGCTCTTGCAGATTATTGGGTTGTTTTTCTTCTTCCTTTTGGCTCTCTCGCAACTGTGCTTCCATGTTCTCTACAGGAATGGATAAATGTGACCATGCTCCCCAGAGTATCTCAATCTATTGCTCAGGCTCTCCTGTAGCACTAGATTCCGACAGTTTTAGTGTTTCCTTCCTTATCTCTGGCCAGGCTTTGACAAGCTTATCCTAGACTCTTTCCAGGTTCTGCTCCAATTCAACCTTGGCGAATTGTTCTTTTGTCATGAATTATTTGCCAAGGAGTGCTTCCTCCCTTGCAAACTTTGCATCCCTTTCGGCCTACAGGAGCCTCCGGTCCAGTTGATCACTTGAGGATCTTATCATCCCGACTAAGTGTGATGATGGCCATTGTGTGAGGTTAGTTGAATAAGGGGTGGCCTTCCTGGGTACTCAGACCTACAGTGGGATTCCACTAGTCATCAAATTCTCTGAAGGTGTCTTCACCTCCTCCTCTCCAATATATGGGCCCAGCGCAAGTCTCAACCTCAATGTTGATAGAAGGAATGGTAGCACTTTGTTCTGGCCAGGCAGAGTTGCATCAGCTGCTGCACTACTATGGATTTTCGAGTACCAGCTCCATTTGTTCCTACAATGACGTTATAATCTGTCCTGATCCCATATTAGGTTCCTTCTAGACTTATAATACCTTCACCTCTTTCTGGAACTCAACTTCTGGGGTTGTGCTCTTTTGAATAGCACCCTCAACATTGGTTGTTGAGGGAGTGCATTGAGGACATAGGACTTGCAGTTTTCATACAATTTGTATCTTTGTTGAGGGAGGAGTGTCATGAATTGGTAAAAAGGGTATGATATGTTGACTCTGGGCTTTAGGGTTTGGACCAGTGAGTTCTAGTATCTATTTGGGTATCTCGGGGAGGGTTGTCCAACTGCATGGGTTCTGGGTTGGTGGTTTGGGACAGGATGGTGATTTCTTGAGGTAGTGAATGGGGTTGTGGGGGTGATGGGGATTTTTTGGTAATGATGGTGGTGGATGGAGTGGTGTCCAACTCAGAGTTGTATTGGATATTAATAATTTGGGCCACTCGAGCCATTGCTCGAGTGTGAGAAATGGTGGATGATATCGACTGGGGATTGAAAACCTTTACTTAGGAGATCCCCATCCTGGGTTTCTTAGCCAATGGGTATCCAATGAAGACAACGTTGAGGATTTCATTGACATCCTTACCTATCAACATGGCTTGTTCTAGAAGCTATGGGAACATGGGTAATGTTCTCTTCTTTCACTCCAGCGGCTGCGCCTCTCTGAATCCGCCTGAACTAGAGCCTCTTTCCTATGTTCCTTCGGGCCCAAGTTTGGTCTTACCCCTACTTCCTAGCCCTTTTTCTTCAAAATTTCTATCAACAGAAGGTAGTGCTTCCCCAAATTGTGTGGGTTGCGTTTGAATCCTGGCCATGACATGACCTCCTTGTTGAACGCCTCCTCATCCAGCTAAAATGGAAACATCCAAGTGTTGAAGTCTTCTCTGTTCACATGCCTTGGCCATACGAATGTGTGGTGGTGATTCATGCTAATTGTAATGTTCTAAGTGTTTATGTTGAGCAATTCCTTCGTAATGCACAACCTCTGAGTTGCATATAGAAACCTATTGTACCATTTAGAGAATGTTGTGTTGTTGAAGGCAGTTTTCTTCGAGTCTGACCTTGAGTTAGAAGGCTTGAACATCTTTTCCAATCGACCCTTGTTTGTTGCAAATAGCAGTATTCCTGCAAGGGGCATCCACTTCAACATGGTGAATGAGACTAACAAGTATCCATAAGTGAAGGTGCCACCCTTTTCCTAAGCTTCCTCGCAAGCCACCAGGAGTTCTTCTAGTAGGTAACTGCATCAGTTGAACACAACAACATTGGCGCAAAAAATATTCCACTGATAAGGAATACAATGTACATTCTCCTTTGTAATACGATCTCATGACCTTGGTATCAATTATGTAGCAAACGATCCTGACTATCTCAGGTAGAATGGGGTCAATCTTGGCTATGCATCCCCCCTCTGTGTATGGAATCATTCATACAAACTGGGTTATGTCTTTTTCTTCCCATGCTTGTTGGGACCCTGGAATCCTTTGGATACATCCTCACCTTCGATGGATAATCTAGTAAGTTGATGGATGTACTCCACGTGAATTGGGTATCTTCTATCCAAACACAGGATGTTTTCGTGTACTCTGCTAATGAGGAACTTGGTACATCTCGCAACTTCTCTAGTAATGCCAAAAACTAACAGATCTCTGAGATTCATAATAGTGGAGTTAAAAAGGGTGATGAACTCTGGCTTCGGCATGAATTGCATTCCTCCCATCTAATTTGGAGCGACACTCCAGAAGACATCGATGTTCATTTGTGGGAACAAAACCTGGTCTATTAGGTCAAGGTCAAGGAGTTTGACTTGCTTGACCTTCCCTTTGATATCACCCACAATCTCGACCTGGGGGTCAAAGGACTTGTCCAGTACTGCATCCTTAGAATCTACACTTATGCTCGTTGTAGCTCTCATCATCGTGACTCTAAACTGTCAACACACTTCAACAAGCTAATGGGGATTAGGGATCGCAACTAAGGGCTGATGGATTGCACAGGATTGAGCATAATTCAGAATTTACAAGGTGTTAAGTTCTCTCTGGGAAACAATGTGTCTTAAACCAAGTTCATAGAACCTTATACTCAGGCTTAGATGACAAGTTATATAATAACTGCTAAGTCTATTCATCATTAAACCTATAAACGCAACTTGGAGCTAAGTTTTTCGACAGGACTAGTTAACGGGGTAAATCTATTGGGTGATTCTGGCATTTACTAAGCAAGTTGGTCATGGACATGGCCGACTCTAGAACTTACCATTTAACTGATGAGAATCTAGATGTGAATACCGATGGAATATTTTTGTAACATGGATTTATGGTTTAACATAGTTTGGACGGGTTATTGTAGTGGTAATAAATTCTATGACTCGACTGGGATCATGTGGCACATGGACTAGGATTACATCCAGATTCACTCTCCCTCTGAACACAAAGGAGCCCCAATCTCATTTAATGATTTTCATTAATAGATCCGTGGCTCTTCTGATCCTACGCTACTGATTAAGCAGTTCTGCATCAAAACACACTAAGACAGAAAAAAACGAAATACGTGTCGCAATGCAACAATGCACACTTCAAATTTATTAACTGAATTCATAGAAATTGCAAAAAATCAAATATAGCTACTATACATGCTCCTTTGGACTAGAGAAACAATACTTTAGCTCAGTTCTGAGACATACAGGGTTTCAGGCAAACGCCATTCACCCATCCTAGATGAAGTATACCATCCAGTTGCGTGAGTCTGACTACTCCACATGGTCGGATCTCCACAACTATAAATGGTCCCAACCAATGCATGCACAACTTGCCTCGATGTTTTTGGTATCGACTGTCATAAAGTAGGACCTTATCTCCTTGCACAAATGTTTTAGTCTTAATTTCTCTGTCATGCTAAGATTTCTTCCTTACTTTCTCAACTGATTGATGAAAGTTTGCTAAAAACCTGGTCTCTTCAAGTTCTTGCAATTCCATAAACCTCTGAGCGACTGATTCATCCTCTGACATGTGTGTAATATGTGCAATTTATAGACTCAGGGTAATGAATTTTGCAAGTACCACAGCCTCTATCCCATAGACTAGATAAAATGGAGTATACCTATAGAGTTTCTTTGTGGTTGTCATGTAAGCCCATAAAACTATTGGGACTCTATCATCCCAATCCTCCCTATTTGCATAAAAAACCTTCGTTAATCCTCTCTCTAGAATATTGTTAAATGCTTCTACTATGCCATTGGCTTGCGGATGGTAGGGGATAATTTTATGATGTTGGATCAAGAAATGTGTTGTAAGCTTTGTTATTGTACTACTGATAAAATGACCACCTTGATCACTGGTCAGACTCCTAGGACATCCAAACTGAGTGATAATATTTTCATAAATGAACTTAGCCGCAATATCGGTTGAAAAATACTAAACATTTGTTGCCTCCTCCCACAATGTAAGGTAATCACTTGTGGTAATAATATACCTGGCCTTTGAATGCTTATATGTGGGGTTGATCGGCCCAATGAAGTCAACCTCCCATTTCTCAAGTGCTTGCAGAGATCGAACTAGCTGAAGAAGCAATTCATCTCATCGTGATAGATTTCCCACTCTTTGACAGACGTCACAAGTTATAGCATATTCCTTTGCATATTTGAAGAGCATGGGCCACCATAATCCAGCATGGAGGACGTTCTGCGTAGTGGTCTTTCCTCCAACATGGCCTCCTGCAACTCCACTATGGCCTTCCCACAATATGTCATGTCTTTTGTGATCTAAGACACACCTCTTGAGGATGATATCTAGGCCCAACTTATACAATTTACCCACAATCAATTGATAGTCTGCTGCTATAACCACCAGATGACGTTTCTGAGTTACGAAGTATGTTTCTGGTTAGGCCCTTGTACTTAAGAAGACTGCTATGTCTTCCAAGTATTCTGGTATGAACTCAACCTAGAATAGGTCTGCATCTAGGAGTTTATCATCGACCGCTCTACCACTTTCTCCTGATTCTAATCTCGACAAGTGATCAGGGCCCAAATTGCATCTTCCAAGTTTAATTATCACCTCAAAAGAAAATTCTTGAAACAATAACAACCATCAAAAAATTCTTCCTTCCAGAACATGCTTATTAACTAGATATTTTAACGCAAAATGATCAGTAAATAACTTAAAATGAGAGCCTAAAAAGTAATTTCTAAGCTTCTGCAAAGCATAAATCATAGCTAAACCCTCCCTTTTTGTGGTTGTATAGTTGCACTCAGCTTGCGACAAATTCCTGCTAGCAAACTAGATACAATGATCCATGGATCCATCTCTTGGTTGTGTGAAGATGGATCCTAGGGAAATACCAGATGTGTCTACATGCACATTGTTGAGGAAAAGATATAAATTTATCTTAATAAAACATTTTTGGATCTTGCTTGGCTAACGAAAAATAGTCGGGAATATTACCCTATGTTTGTAGCCTCAAAATGTATTTCCCAATCCACAAGTATTAATTAGAAGGGCTTAGGATGATTTCTTAAATAAAAAAATTGTTGCAAAATATTTTATATAATTTTATGATCATATACAGATTGCAAAAAGTAAATGTGGAGTTCAAAAGAAAAAATAACCAAGTCATAGATTAACACAAATGAGACAGAATAACAATCACTTTATTTTATTCCAGGAAATCAAAAGTATCCTTCTCCTACAAAAATCCATGTGGGAGCATGGACCAAGGTCAAACTTAGATATCCCTGATGAAAACCATAAAAAAGGACTCTAACAAGAAGTAAAAAAGCTGAACCTTAAAATATGGATCAGCTTGCCACAGACCGCTTCCCACTTGACTCTACACAATTTCCTTTATCAGTCATGAAAGTCAATTCATAAACAAACAAGTATACAGAAACTATCAAATATAGATGAGCACCTTTGAAACAAGCATCTGAATGATATCATTCATCATTGAACCTTGTTGTCTACAATAGGACCCTGTTGTTAAAAAGAGAATTAGGCCTTTAATGAATTCAAGAATGAATGAAAACTTAACTATCTCAATAAAACTCAAGACCAAACCTTAGTATGTTGTCTCCTTCTATTCTCCTCTTGTTCTTCCTTCTCATTTGGCTTTTAAGCATTCCAAATTAGTTTAAGTAGTTCAACTACCTCATTTAGTTAAGTTAACTAAAACTTCACTAATTTTAGTTTAGGGGAAGTAATAATAATAATAATAATTAAGGTTTTTTTTATTAAATAATAACTAAGTAGGTGGGACCCCTTATGACTCTCTTTTATTTCTTAACAAAAATGTAGTGGCCAGTAAGAAAAAAAAATCAACAAGCATAGTAAAAAAAATACTTACAATTACACATAACCTTTATAACAAAGAATTTTTGAGTGCATAAATAATTCATTAACTTCAAATAAGTAGGGATGATTTTAAGGATGGAAATTTATTTTAAAATGTAGAAACCTTGGCGAATCTTACTAATCCTTCATATGCCAACTATAAATGACTGGCAATATTTTTGTAAAAATATTCAAATTTCTAAGGATTTTATATAGATTTTATAAAATTTTGGCTATTTTTAAGGTAAAATAATTTTATCCTATAGAATTTGGGCGAATTATTTTTAAAATAGGGAATCTCGTTTTTTGAAAAACCATGGAAAATTAGCCCATGAGCAAAATTTAGCCCCTAAAATCATCACTGCAAATAAGCATATAAATTTCAGCAGAATTTAACATTTAACATTTAACTACAACATAAAAATAACTTAGCCATTTCACAAACAATTTACCAGGTTCTGATGCTAATTTTTGTTTCCTTGTTGCCTTGTTGTTGCCTTCCTGCTACCTGATGCACTAACCAACACTGCCCAAACCTACTATCCTCCCTGCCAACTAGGACAACTACCTAGCTCCAAGATATCATATGGATATCCTGGCCCTCGTGCCCAAAACCTCCAGCAAACCGGTGCCTGTACTGATCCAATCCGACTCCAAAACTCAGCGCCCCTCTCTGCAAATCTAGGAGAGCCCCATAAAATAATCCCCAATCTCCCATAAAATGATAATCCCCATTCCTAAACCTCCTCCCCCCCCATATCCTTCCTTCACTGCCTCTCGCATTTACTTCCTTATCCACCCATTTATTACCTTATCCCCTCATAATTAATATCTTACCGCTTTTAATTAATATCTTATCCCTTTTTGTGTACGTAACTTTTTTTTAATTTAAACAATATAACTTATTATCCCTTTTAAATTTAATACCCAAGTTATTGAATATAATAGGTAGTTAATTAATTAATTAATTAATCAAAATTATAACCTTTAATTAATTAATAAATATTTAATTAATATCATTAGACCAATTTTTTTTAGTTTTTAACATGTTAGGAAAAATTAATTACCTAATAAATCTTTTACTTAATAATCCCTAAGTATATATACTACTAGGGCTGTTACA